>CAUYON010018634.1:0-110280 GCA_963573935.1 Arctocebus calabarensis
TTGAGACAGAGCCTCAAGCTGTCACCCTGGATAGAGTGCTGTGGCATCACAGCTCACAGCAACCTCCAATTCCTGGGCTCAAGCGAGTTTCTTGCCTCCACCTCCCAAGTAGCTGGGACTACAGGCGCCCGCCACAACGCCTGGTCATTTTTTGGTTGCAGCCGTCATTGTTGTTTGGCGGGCCCGGGCTGGATTCGAACTCGCCAGCTCAGGTGTACATGGCTGGCGCCTTAGCCCGCTGAGCCATAGGCGCCGAGCCCACCATGCCATTTTCTTTTAAGAATTTTAAACTCAGCCAGGACTGGTGGCTCACACCTTAATCCTAGCATTCTGGGAGGCCAAGCTGGGAGGATTACCTGAGGTCAGGAGGTCTCCACCAGCCTGAGCAAGAGTAAGACCCTGTCTTTACTAAAAATAGAAAAAAAGGGCCAGGTATACTGGCATGCATGTGTAGTGCCAGCTACTGAGTGGGCTGAGGTGGGAGAATCACTTGAACCCAGGAGTTTGAGTTGCTGTGAGCTATGATAATACCACTGTACTCTAGCTGTAGTGACAGAGTAAAGCACTATTTCAAAAAAAAAAAAAAGAGAGAGAGAGAAAAGAATCTTAAACTCTCAATTTCTCATATGTTAGAGAAAATTAGATTTTTCTGTGTAGAGTTTCTAGTTCTTGCCATATAGTGGCATAACATTTCCACATGTCAGGTCAGATTTGGAGAGTGGGTTTGTTTTTAGAACTACCATCTGTCACTGGATGAAAACAACACAGTGACAATTGATTTGGTCATGGCTCAATGAAGAGGCACAAGCTAGTCAAAGCTTTGGATGGCACCTCCTTCATGGTCAACTATACAGTCTCTCCCTTCATTCATGTTTTTCCCCCTTGTATTTGTATCTTGGATCAGTCAGCACCTATTTGCTGATCTTTCGTTCACCTGTCTATCCAGATCTTCCTCCACACATCCACCCATCCAGCAACCCTCTCATCAATCTATTCATTTACCCACCCCACCCATCCATCCACCCACCTGTCTATCCACCCATCCATCCATCCATCCATACAGCCAGCCATACAGCCAGCCAGCTATCCACCCACTCACTCAACTCTCCACCTGTCTATCCATCCTGTATCTATCATCCATCTATCAACCACCCAACCATCCATTCACGCATGTCCTCACTGATCCATCCATCTACCCACTCACCCACCCACCCATCCATTCATCCACCCACCCATTCATCCACCCATCCATTCATCCACCCACCCACCCATTCATCCACCCACCCATCCATCCATCCACCCACCCACCCATCCATTCATCCACCCACCCTCCCATTCATCCACCCATCCATTCATCCACCCATTCATCCATCCACCCACCCACCCATTCATCCACCCATCCATCCATCCACCCACCCACCCATTCATCCACCCATCCATCACCACCTGATTGCCAGGCTGGTTCCTCTCACCTCACAGTATATAAGGAACTGACTAAGCTTTCTCCCCTCAGTTCTATTAGTGCTGATGGCTGATGGCTATGGAGGCTGAGAAAAGCCACAGATGGCACAGTGGCAAGGGAAGTGGCAAAGGCAGGAAATGAGAATTGTGTTGAAAGGTTGCAGTTTTAAGAAGAAAAAAACTGAGCTTTCATAGAAATTCAGCTAAAGTTAAAAATAAAACCATTGCATTTTTCTCTTCCAAAACCTACCACTCCAATGCGTTGCTTGGGGAGACCCCTAACTTCTCTGATCTCTCCTTCTTCCTTGTTGAAATAATTGCTGACTACTACCAGGCTCATGGCCATGCTGAATAATGTCTTCCAGACTCTCTGGAAACCTGCCCTAGTTGATAAAGTTGCCTCCCATGGTTTAACATCAATTCTGATACTGCTATACAATTATGTTGGAATTGAACAGCCAAGTAAATGGATGATAGGTGGTGGAAGTAGATTTTTGTCAGAGCAAGAGGAGGAGGCTGTAATGATGCTCGGTGATGGACAGAGTTGGGGACATCCCTATGAATGTGTGTTTAGCTAAATATAGATGTAAATGCTTACACACAGATGTAGTGATATATTTCTATAAATACATATGTTAGCATATGCACATATATTTCTTTTCTCTTTCATCCGAGAAGCAAAGACATCTCAGTACCAACAACCATACCTGGCAGCCAGACCATGATTCCTAATACTATTCTACGATAAAAAGAACCAGGGTTTATGGGAGAAGTGGATGATTCTATGACTTGGGCAGGAAATATACAAAATGAGCCTGAAGCACCCTGCAGAGCCAGGAATTATGGTAGTACTTACATATACACACACAAAGGCACACACAGGGCGGTGCCTGTGGCTCAGTGGGTAGGGCGCTGGCCTCACATACCAAGGGTGGTGGGTTCAAACCCGACCTTGGCCAAACTGCAACAAAAGAAAAATAGCCGGGCATTGTGGCGGGCGCCTATAGTCCTAGTTACTTGGGAGGCTGAGGCAAGAGAATCCCTTGAGCCCAGGAGTTGGAGGCTGCTGTGAGCTGTGATGCCACAGCACTCTACCCAGGGTGAGAAAGTGAGAGAGACTCTGTCTCTACAAAAAGCAAACAAAAATGAAAAAAACAAAGGCACACACACACACACACACCATGAAATATGTAAGAGGAACATGGGAGCCAACTGGAAGAGCTCCTAGAGACAAAAGCTGGAAAAATTTGAGCAAGAAACTACTGGATTATAACTTGTAGTACAAATAATTCCTTTCACCTGTATTGATATAAATAACTACCTAAATAAGAACATGTAATAGTTTCCGTGAGTATTCTGCCTCACGGAGGTGGACTGCGCATCGTAACCTCCTTCCAAAGACTGTGAAGCAGAAAGGGGATGAGAGGTCACTTCACAGTGCAGAAACCAGACGAACACTTCCAGGTCACGGCATCAGGGGAACCTCATGGTGGGAAGTCATGTTGATGTCAATAGGGTGGCCCCTTGACATGCTGTGATGAAGGACATCCCCCATCAGATGTCCCCAACTCTGTCCATTACTGAGCGTCATTAGCCTCTGGTCTCCCTCCCAGGAACACTTAAACCTTGCCTAACGAAAATAGCATTAGACTGTAGACAAATCCCAGTGAGGGACTTACTACAAAACACCTGACCAGTTTGCTTCAAAATTGTCAAGTTGGGCAGTGCCTGTGGCTCAAAGGATTAGGGCGCCGGCCCCATATGCTGGGGGTGGCGAGTTCAAACCCAGCCCTGGCCAAAAACTGAAAAAAAAACAAAACTGTCAAGTTTATCAAAAGAAAGTTTGAGAATCTGTCTCAGTCAAGGGGAGCCTAAGGAGACGTGCCGACTAGATGTCATGTTGTACATGGGATGGGATCCTGGGACAGAAAAAGGACAATAGGTAAAAGCTAAGGCGATATGAATAAAGTATAGACGTTAGTTAATAGCAACATGGATACATTATTTTATTGCATTAATTGTAACAAATGTATCATGTTGATATAAGATGTTAATAATGGAGAAACTGGATGTGGGATTTATAGGAACTCTCTGTCCTATCTTCCTGATTTTTCTGTAAATCTAAACCTGCTCTAAAATAAACTGATTATTTATTTATTTATTTATGAATGTTTTCTGAGCCAGGATCGCTCCCTCTGCTGCCCAGGCTAGAATGCAGTGGCATTGCCTCACAGTAACCTCAAACTCTCGGGCTTAAGATCCTCCTGCCTTAGCCTTCTAACTAGCTGGGACTACAGGCACCCGCCACCATGCCCAGCTAAGTTTGTTTGTTTTTTGTAGAAACAGAGTCTTGCTATGTTGCTCAGCTGGTCTCAAACTCCTGGGCTCAATGAGCCTCCTGCCTGGGCATCCCAAAGTGCTAGGATCGTAGGGATGAGCTACTGTGCCCAGCCTAGACTGGTGAGTTTTAAAATAATGGTACATGAAAAATACCTAGCACAATGCCAACATTCAATGTGTGTGTTTGTTTTGTTTTGTTTTTTGACACAGTCTCACTATGTGTCCTCAGTAGAGTACTATGGTGTCACAGCTCACAGCAACCTCAAACTCTTGGGCTTAAGCGATTCTTTTGCCTCAGCCTCCCAAGCAGCTGGGTGGGTCTACAGGTGCCTGCCACAATGCCCAGCTATTTTTTGTTGCAGTTGTCATTGTTGTTTTAGCTGGCCAGTCCCGGTATATGTGGCTGGCACCGTAACCACTGTGTCCGGGTGCTAAGCCTTGTTTTGTTTTTTGAGAGTCTTACTCTGTCACCCTGGATAGAGGGACAAGGTGTCATAGCTCACAGCAACCTCAAACTCTTATAGGCTTAAGTGATCCTTTTCCCTCAGCCTCCAAATAGCTGAGACTACAAGTGCCTGCCACAACGCCCCAGCTAGTTATTCATTTTTCTTTTAATAGAATTAGGGTCTTGCTCTTCTTGAGCTCAGGCAATCCACCTGCCTCGACCTCGCAGAGGGCTAGGATTACAGACATACACTATGTATATTTTGAGCTGAACTAGTTATACTATTGGTACAATTTCCCAAACTGAGAACAAATGACTTCCTTGCCCTGGGAATTCTGCATAGTGGGCTGGAATTATTAGAATTTTTCCAAATTACTCTAGAGTTAGTCCCACTCTTGAGAGGAAAAACAGAATATGCTTTTAGAAAGAAAGCATTAAAAAACAACTAGAGCCTAGAACAATTACAGACTTGAACTTGAGAGAGCAGAGAGTAGTACACGAGACAAAGGCGAAGTTGAAATTGACTCACTTCATAGAAGATAACAGAGAAGCAGTGAACTGACTGATTAGTCATACCGCCCCTGTCTAATTGTGATTACAAAAGCCAAACTGTATTCATGGGCAACACCCAATGAGCCAGACTAAACAGGAGGAATTATTAAGGGAGTGTTTAAAGAGGAGTGCTGAATGATGACACCAGCCTTGGTGCTTCTGAGAACCTATACTAAATGCAAGCCCAACAGCCTGGGGAAAGCAGGGCAAAACAACCCTTATTTATTCCTTTAATTTTTTTTTTGTTTTATTTTACTGTCTTTTTCTTTTTTCTTGTTGAGGGTTCATTGAAGGTACAGAGAACCAGGTTACACGGATTGCATTTGTTAGGTAACAACCCTCTTGTAATTGTGCCCCACCACCAAGAAGTGTGTCGCACACCATGACCCCCCAACCCCTTCTTCCTTCCCTCTCTTCGTTCCCCTCTTCCCCCACCTCCCACCATGTACTAGGTCATCACTTGTCCACATATCACAGTTGAGTACGTAGGATTCTTGTGATGCGTTACTAAGAATAATCATCTAAGGCATGAAACAATAAAAATCCTTGGCTTGGCTCCTGTGGCTCAGCGGGCTAAGGCGCCAGCCACGTACACCTGAGCTGGCGGGTTCGAATCCAGCCTGGGCCCACCAAACATCAATGACGGGCTGCAACCAAAAAAATCGAGCGTTGTGGCGGGCGCCTGTGGTCCCAGCTACTTGGGAGGCAGAGGCAAGAGACTCACTTGAGCCCAGGAATTGGAGGTTGCTGTGATCTGTGATGCCACAGCACTCTATCCAGGGTGACAGCTTGAGGCTCTGTCTCAAAAAAAAAAAAAAAAAAAAGAAATAATAAAAATCCTCAAAGAAACTCTAGGGAAAAAACTTGAAGTTATCAGACTGGGGAAAGACTTGATGAAGAAGACTTCTGTGGCAACTGCAACAACAACAAAAATAAACAAATGGGACTTAATTAAATTGAATAGCCTGTGTACAGCTATGGAGACAACAACCACAGCAAATAGACAACCATCAGAATGAGAAAAGATACAGAGAACTCAAATTAATCAACATAAAAAACCCAACAATCTCTTATATCAATGGGAAAGAGAGATGAATAGAACCTTCTCTAAAGAAGATAGAATGGCCAACAAACACATGAAAAAATGTTCATTATCCCTAATTATCAGAGAAATGCAAATCGAACTACCCTGAGATAGCATCTCAACCCAGCAAGAATGGCCCATATTACAAAATCTCAAAGCTACAGATGCTGGTGTGGATGTGGAGAGAAGGGAATAACTCTTATTTATTTTTATATTTATGTATTTTTTTTTGAGACAGAGTCTCATTTTGTCGCCCTCGGTAGAGTGCCGTGGCATCACAGCTCACATCAACCTCTAGTTCTTGTGCTTAGGCTATTCTCTTGCCTCAGCCTCCAGAGTAGCTGGGACTACAGGTGCCCGCCACAATGCCAGGCTTTCTTTTGCTGCAGTTTGGCCGGGGCCGGGTTCGAACCCACCACCTTAGTATATGGGGCCAGTGCTCCAACCACTAAGCCACAGGCACCGCCCAGAGAAACCCTTATTTAAAAGAGCTTAAGTCATCAAGAAACAAGAACACAAGCCTCACAGCCAGTGAAGGGAAGGAGGATTCGGGAGAACAGGGGAGGAACAAGCAAGATCCATGTGCTACCAAGAGTGCCAGGGTTTCCCGGTCTTTGCTCTTAGGGAGCTGAGTTTATGTACTTTCTCTTGCTGATTATTTAAAAAGCATTTCTTTTTCCCTAATTTGTTCCTTGTTTGTATCCATTTTTCTATGTTGTATTTGTTACTATTCACAATTAAGCAAGCACACCAAATATGCATCAGCTGTGAGAATCTGCTAGCACACAAATAGAAACCATACACGGGTGTGGCTTTTCCTATGAAAGATCTGATTTGCTCAGTGTAATAATTACTATGTTAGAACAGGCTTCTGTTTTACTCTGGGTATCAGAATAGATCTTTCAAGCATGAAAATCTAAATTAATTTTCTGGCGAAGGAGAATGATGGGTGATAAAGGCACAACATCTCTAAAATAAAAGACATATTTTGCTTGTTATTTTGTGTATTATTAAGAACTATTGTTGATACAGTTTATATCACACAAATAACCTGCATGGCTTATCAATACCAGGGTTTTGATTACCCTGACATCCTTTTTGTCTTAGCCCAATTTAACTTAAATCTTATATTTTGAAAGCTAGCTCTACCTGAGAAATGACCATAGGGTGAAGAATACCATATATTAATTGAAATTGTTTAAAGTATCTATAATTAGAATTACAGAGCAATCCAGAAACCAGTAGATCTTCCAGCTTTTCGTCCTTGTACTCCATTCTCAGGTCTTATGTACAGAGATCCATGGATGGAGCCTCTTCTACAAAGGTCTCCACCTTGGTCGTACTTTAGAAACTTCTTTTAAACATCACAGGCCAGGCACAGTGGCCCACACCTATAATCCTAGCATTCTGGGAGGCTGAGGTGGAAAGACAGTGTGAGTTCAGACACCCTGAGCAAAAGTAAGACCCTGTCTCTACTAAAAATAGAAAAATTAGTCAGGCCTGGTGACAGGTGCCTATAGCCCTGGCTACTTGGGAGGCTGAGGCAGGAGGATCTTCTGAACTCTGGAGTAGAGGTTGCCGTGAGCTGGGTTGAGGCCATGGCATTCTAACCTGAGCAATAGACTGAGACTCTGTCTCAAAAAAAAAAAAAAAAATCATAATGTCCAGGCCACACTCTCGATCAAATAATCCTGAATCTTTGGGGGTGGGGGCATGAGATCACTATTTATAAAGTGTCTAGGTGATTCCAAAATGTAGCCAAAGTTGAGAATCACTGTCCCCATATAGAAAGGGAGTTCCTAATAAAAAAGTAGATTGTATGATCCTTCCGAGAAACTGAATTTGGAAGGGCATGACCGTTGCTAGTAAAGTTTGAAGAATCGAAAGTAAATTTAGACTTTGAGTAAATTTTTTACATACACTACACGATAAACATCCCCCATGTTTATCACCTATTTTAAAACAAAATGAGGGACAAGCTTTAATGGAACTACTAAATGGTAAATTACTTACAGACTACATATTTTTGCTAAGACAACAACTTACTTTAAAAATAATCGTATTCAGTTACTTTTAAGAGTAATAAGTGTAAAGTGAATATGGATCTTCGAAAAACATTGAGATGTTAATTTTATGATCCTATTTATTTTACTCAAGTTTCTGCATAATGAGAAGCAAATGCAAATTTTGTCCCAGGGTCAAGCTTTAATATTTCCAGCAGCAGCAGTAATCTACTAGAATACCTGGACTCTACATGCAAATTCAACATATTTCATATGGATACACATAACAATGTCTTGGACACAGTTATCCATAGTCCTAGACTATTTTCTGGGCTCTCATTCTTTTGAATTCTACTGAGTCAAATTTCCTTGACAGATTTTAGCTTCTAAAGGAAGAATTCTGCTTCTGTTAACCCCTTGTGCTATGTTTTACACACAGGAATTCAGGGACTGGCATGATCAAATTGGGAGTTAGAAAGAAATGCTGGTGGCAAGATGAAGGCTGCCTGGTAGAACAATGAACAAGAGAAATTTGAGTGGGAGGATGGCAATTCACTTCACGATTTACTGGATCCAGCCTGAGGAACGAGCTCCTGAGTGAGCATTTACAGTAACTGAGTCACCTGCTGTCACAACTGATCTCTCACTTTTTTTTTTTTTTTTTGAGACCGAGTCTCACTGTGTCACCCCGGATCAAGTGTTGTGGCGTCACAGCTCACAGCAACCTCAAACTCTTGGGTTAAAGGGAGTCTCTTGCCTCAGCCTCCCAAGTAGCTGGGACTACAGGTGTCTGCCAGAATGCCCAGCTATTTTTTGTTGCAGTTGTCATTATTGTTTTAGCTGGCCAGGGCCGGGTTCGAACCCGCCACCGTTGGTATATGTGGCTGGTGCCGTAACAACTATACTGCTGGCACCGAGCCGATTTCTCATTTTCAAATGTGGGAAAAGCAAATGCTATTAAATGCATTGTAACAAGCAGAACATATAGCTAAATGACTGGGGAGTCAGTTGCTCAAGACTAAATATCCCAAATTCTCTTCATCTAGCTTTGACATTGACTCACTCATTGATCTTCAGGGAGTTGGGCTGTGCTTTTGTTTTCCCATGTCTAGAATGAAGTATTAGCATCTGTGTCATGGAGTAATTCATATTGTGCTTTGAAGATGAAAAGTACATGCAATTAAATTGCATGTGCAATCCTTTGAATTCTATAGGTCAAGTTTCCTTGACAATTTTTGACTTCTAGAGGAAGGATTCTGTTTCTGCTAACCCTTTTAACTGAAGTTCATTGGTGTGGAGCTAGAAGCTAGAATCTCTTTGGTCTAGGTTAAAAGTCAGTGGTAAATAAAACAGTCAGATTCCCCTTCTTTTTTTTTTTTTTTTGAGACAGAGCCTCAAACTGTCGCCCTGGGTAGAGTGCTGTGGCATCACAGCTCACAGCAACCTCCAAGTCCTGGGCTCAAGCGAGTCTCTTGCCTCCGCCTCCCAAGTAGCTGGGACTACAGGCGCCCGCCACAATGCCCGGCCATTTTTTGGTTGCAACCATCTTTGTTGTTTGGCGGGCCCGGGGGCTGGATTCGAACCCGCCAGCTCAGATGTACGTGGCTGGCGCCTTAGCCCGTTGAGACACAGGCACCGAGCCTCAGATTCCCTTCTTCATAAAGTCATGGAGGAAACAAGTAACATACATATACCAGGGAATGATAAGGGGGAGGAGGTGGGAGGGGAGGGGTAAAGGATTAGAGCAGTAAACAGAGGCAGTGGGATCTAATTGAGCAGAGGTGGTTAAAGAAGGCCTCCAGGAAAGGTTATAGGAAAAAGTAGAGGAAGGAGGTTCATTCAAACATCTTAGGAGCCAGATTTCTAAACAAAGCACACCATGAGTAGATGTCTGAGTGTTTTCAAGGAATAATACAAAATCATGGCAACTGGGCTGCAGTAAGTGAAGAGGTCTGTTTTAAATTAATATCAATCCATGTGCCATGGGAGTCAAAGTAACATATGTAGCCTGCTTTTCAAGGTATATGATGATGATACACAGGTCACCATAAAAATTCCAAAAGTGAAGACTTGGGAATTCTTTCATTCATCAAAGATTTATCAATGCCCATTGTTTTCTAGCCCGAATACATTTTTATTCTCAAGAAGTATACAGTTTCAAGAACATGTCCATAAATTTATCCCCAGTTTGGGTAAGGAATCTATAAATTGCAATCGGTAACACATTTCGGTTAAAAATAATCTTTTTTGTGGCTTGGCACCTGTAGCTCAGTGGTTAGGGCACTGGCCACATACACCTAGGCAGGCAGGTTCCAACCTGGGCCAGGCCTGCTAAATGATGACAACTACAACAAAAATAATAGCCGGGTGTTGTGGCAGGTGCCTGTAGTCCTATCTACTTGGGAGGCTGAGGCAAGAGAATCACTTAAGCCCAAGAGTATGAGGTTGCTGTGAGCAGTGACACCACCGCACTCTACCCAGGGTGACTCTGTCTCAAAAAAAAAAAAACTCCACTCAAGGTGACTCTGTCTTATAGTGAGACTCTGTCTCAAGAAAAACCCAATAATAATAATTTATTTTTGTTTCATTTATGTAAGATTAGTGGCAATATGTGGTTACAACTTTGCTCTTTTTCTTTTCCTTTAATATTAATTGACTCACAGTCAACACTATTTTGTCTATTTCTCCCCCACCCCCCGCGCCCCCTTATTACTCTTCACTGGATCATTCTGAAGCGAATGGGGGCATCATTTTAAAGAGTCTTTAAAAAAACTCAAACAAACAATACTTCCTTTATATCATTGCACATCTAGTTGTCCAAATTTCCTTCATTGCCTCATAATTCTTTTTAAAAAACTCAGTATGTTTTAAAAGTCGCAAAATACACACAACATGAAACGTATCATTTTCACAATGTTGAAGTTCAGTGGCATTCAGATCATTAACAATAGTGTGCAATCATCACCCCCATCTATTTCCTGAATTTTTTCATCTTTCCACCACTGAAACTCTGTATCCCATAAACACTAACTCCCCATTCTCTCCACCTGCCCACCTCCCCAGTAGCAAGGCAACCAAAATTCTGCTTTCTGGCTCTGCAGTTGACTGCTTTAGTACCTCATCTGAGAGGAATCAGGCAGTGTCTTTTTTTAGGCTGGTTTATTTTACTTAGCATAATGTCTTTGGGGCCGACCTATGTTTTTTGTATTTCATTTCATTCCATTTCATTTCAGATATGGAGTTTCACGCCATCACTCAGGCTTAAGGGCAGTGGCGTCAGCATAGCTCATTGCAGCCTCCAACTCCTGCACTCAGAAAATTCTCCCACGTCAGCCCTCTGAGTAGCTGGGACTAATTTTTCTAGCCTTTGTCGAGACAAGGTCTCTCTACGGTGCCCAGGCTGGTTGTGAACTCCTGGCTTGGAGCGATCCTCTTGCCGCACCTTTCCAAAATGCTGGGGTTATACCCATGCAATAGCATGGGTTAGAATTCCTTCTTTTTAAGGCTGAATAACATTCCATTGTCTGGATAGACCACATTTTGTTTCTCCAATTGTCTCATTATTCCTTTTAATTGCTTTATTTTGGTATTCTATTTGCCAATCGAGTGAATTCTTTGGGTGCAAAGCTGTGCATAATATATGTCTTTTATTTGCAAAATGACTGAATTCTTTGGGCGCAAAGCTGTACATAATACATGGGGTAGCAATACTTTTCAAAAAACCAAAGAGATGATTAATCTAAGGATCAGTGACCACATTTATTCAGGAGCTCTAACAATCCAAGGTTAGATCACTGCTCTCCACAGTTGCAGGGGCAGGCTATTATTTTGTTTTGTGGATGTGGAATTCCTGTCATGCACTAAAAAGACTGGGTTGCAGAGAAGCCAGAACCAGACCCTGTGCTCAGCAAGGCTGGTCAGGAAATGGGTGAGACCCAGCATGTGGACGCATGGCTTCTGCAAAAAGCCCTGCTAGAGTGAGCTCCTTCGCAGACCAATTTTCTCAATACATCTGCAGCTGGCTTCTAAGGCAATAAGATACTATGTATCCACATCACAATTAAGTCACTTTTTCTTCTTCTTTTTTTTTGAGACAGAGTCTATGTTCTCTCAGTAGAGTGCTGTGGCATCACAGCTCACAGCAACCTCCAAATCCTGGGCTTAAGCGATTCTCTTGCCTCTCAGCCTTCCAAGTCGCTGGGACTATAGGCGCCGGCCACAACACCCGGCTATTTGTTGTTGTTGCTGTTGCAGTTGTCATTGTTGTTTCAGCTGGCCTGGGCCATGTGGTCTCTTGAAAGCGTATATAAATATCAGAGAGACTGATGCAAATAGATATTTTGCATTATTAATGTCAAGCAGAAAATAAGAATCTGGAGCTTCTGAATTCATTATATTATTCATTATATTATTTATGTATTAATGGGGTCTAGGACTTGGAATTACAGCTCTATGACTTGTCCCACTTCTTTCCAATCATTTTTTAAAAATATTATACTAAGGGTGGCATCAGGATCCTATAGTAATAACATTGTGTATAATCATGTATTGATTTTAAAATATTTTAATTAGATCAACAAAACTAGTAAATTATGTCTAATTTCAAATCATTGTAAAATTTCCCTCACTGACAGGAAATATAACAGATGTTTAACTATTTTAATACATTTTCTGTCTCTTGCAGCTTTTGTGATCCATTTATACTCAAACCCCTGTTTCAGCCAAACCCCTTCTGAGTCAGGAAATATAATTTCCACTTCACACTGACGTATAGTTTCATTTACCTGAAGTGTAAGCAAACCTAAATATGGTAGAAAATAAAGCTCTGTAATCAAGTATAAGTGCTATCTAGAATGTGTGTAAGTGGAAAATCATGGAATGTTACTGTTGAGTGGAATTTAGAGGTTATATAACTCAGCAGAGTGTTTTATGTTTGTTTGTTTGTTTTTGGCTGGGGCTGGGTTTGAACCCACCACCTCCAGTATATGGGGTCGGTGTCCTACTCCCTTGAGCCACAGGTGCCACTAACTCAGTGGCATGTGATTTCTCTTGGGTTCATGAATTGAGAACCTGATGAAAGCGATGGATCTTCTCCCTAGAAAAATACATACCATTTTGCTTTTCATGTTTACTATTCACGGACCTTTTGCTGCTCATTGTCAGACTTCAAATTAAGAATCTGATCTAGTCCATTTCCTTCCTTTTTTACAGTTCACGGAAGTGGGAGTCCTGGCGGCTGCACCAGCTGTCCACGGCCACGGGTAGGGCAGGACGTCCACTTGAATCGCAATGCGAGTTTTATCATCACTTGGTTAGGAGACTTGTAAACAGAGTTCACCTGACTTAGGTGATCGTCATGTCCACCTGGGTCCAGGTGTATTGCCCCATCTGGTCTCTGACAAGGCCTCAACTTCTCACCTGCGGCATGCCTGGTGGCACATTTGTATTCACTTGGACAAGACATTGAGCATCCTCCATTCAGATGCCGTGTGAAGGACACTAGACTGTGACATACGTCACCAGCCCAGACTCTTCTCGCTCATGCCGAATTCTCTTTGGGGTTCTTGGTTTCGTTCCCTGCTATTAACCAGACCTCTATATGCATTTGCCTACTCCTGTGATCGTCTCTGCACAACACAGGTGGGGATGGTAGAGGAATATGGTGTCTATAAAGGGGTGGGAAGGTGGCTGAGTAAGGAGCCTCTTTAGCAGGATTAAAGTCAAGCAAAAGCAGCATTTTCAGAACTCTACTTCAATTTTTTTTTTTTCCAGCTGGAAGTGAGAGTTCTGGAAATGTTTTGGACTGAAATACTAAGCAACCAGATTCCTGACATTGTTGAAATGTATTTTAAAATCCCCAATTTTATGAGTCTCAAGCAATTAACATGGAGAAGTTGCACATGTTGGAGATGGGTTGCGTCAGGGCCAAAAAGGAAGCTTAGAGTGATATTCCAGGAAGGAGGGGGATTTCCTTGTGAATATATTTGCTCTTAATCGCAAATTAAGAAACAGGATACAGCATTAAAGAAAAAGTAATTGTAGGATTGCCTGAGCAAAATATATGTAGATTTTTGCATGAGTTTCTTTTGAGATATTCTGGTGATAAAGATAGTACCCATTATAGAAACTTGAAAAACGAAAAAGGAAGAAAATAAAATTGCTGTAATTCCAGCAAGTAGAAGTAATAACTATTGACAATTTGTTGCATATATCATCAGGATTTTTTTGCATGAATGTACATTTACACACACATATGCATATGTAAGTATGACTGTATCTCTTTTATATCTAAAATAGGATCATGCTTATATAATGAACAGTATCTTGATACTTTCAACAAATATTACAGCATATTTTTTAAAGTCATTAAATTTTATTGGAAAACAGCTTTTTTTTTTTTTTTTTTTTTTGGTGTTTTTGGCCAGGGCTGGTTTTGAACCCACCACCCCCGGCATATAGGTCCAATGCCCTACTCCTTGAACCATAGGCGCCGCCCGGGAAAACAGCTTTTAATAGCCACATGGAGCCTATTATAAATCTACAACAATGTTTATTTAACCATTACTCTACTGTTCAAAATCCAAGGTATTTTCAATTGTCTCCACTGAATATCCTTGTATGTAGATCTTCAGATGCTTCTCTACTTCTTTAGAACAATTTCCAAGAGCAGTACTTTTTTTTAGATTTTTGTTGTATATTATTAAATTTTTTGCATAAAGTTGTACCAATTTGCAGTTCTAGCTGTGATACTTGCAAATGCCCTTTTTCCTTATTTCTCTATTAATATTGGATGTTTAAAATTGATGCCTATTTGATGGGCCAAATTTAGTGTCCTATTTTAATTTGAGTTACTTTGATTACTTTTGAAGCTAAACTCTCTCTCTCTATATATATATATCAGCCATTTGCATTTTTTTTTTTTTTTGAGACAGAGCCTCAAGCTTTCACCCTAGATAGAGTGCTGTGGCATCACAGCTCACAGCAACCTCCAATTCCTGGGCTTAGGTGATTCTCTTGCCTCAGCCTCCTGAGTAGCTGGGACTACAGGTGTCCGCCACAACGTCTGGCCATTTTTTGGTTGCAGTCGTCATTGTTGTTTAGTGGGTGGGGCTGAATTTGAACCCGCCAGCTCAGGTCTACGTGGCTGGGGCCTTAGCCTGTTGAGCCACAGACACCGAGCCCATTTGCGTTTCTTAATGTAAACTGTTTTCTTTTTCAGTTTTTGGATTACGGCATTCATCTTTTGCAAATTTATTTGTAGGAACTCTTTATATATTTTGACTATAAACCCCATGTCATTTGCATTGAAAATATTTTCTCCCTAATTTTCTTTAGCTCATGATAGCATTTTTTTTCCTCTACCATATCGTGAAATGTCCCGTGTTGATCTGCCCTGAATTGCTTTACAAGGAGGCAAGCTTCATCGTCCTTATACGATGGGATAAACGAGTTGGAGCAGGCACAAGTGCAGAGTTCTGAAGTTAACTCTGCAAGTACAAGGGCACTGCTTTGGGAGTTAAAGTTGAAGTTCTGAACTTGAAGTCCTCCATGCTTCTGGTTTCTATCAGATATTCCCATTTAATTGCCAAGATTGTACATTTTCTCAAAAATACTGCATATTTAGTTTTAAAAATGGTTACAACAAAGAATCTGGTTGCTGCTAAGCAAGATACATGAATAGCATCCTTTAGGTGCATTTTAGACTGACTTGGAGCGATCTTAGATGACTGGATGTGATCATAAAGGCTTCATATTCTTATTCTGTTTTCCTGTCTTCCGCAAGGAGGCAAACTTGGCCTGAAGTCTCTCTTTCTTGCTCTTACTGCAATTCCTTGAAAGGCTTCAAGAACGGCACGTGCCCTCACACACTGTTCTCTGGTTGAGGGACTATTCACTTCTCACCCCATCTGTTTCGATAACCACTTTCTTTGATGGACTATAACTTGCAAATTCACTTCCAGATAAAAATATCTATGTTAAGAGTCTTCAGCTTCAAAGAAAAGAAACCAGTTCAAGAGCACTGGAAAAAGCAGAGGATTTATTATAAGTCTTTAGGGCAGGAAATTGAGCTAGGATTCAAGAATTACCAGTTCAGAAATCAAAGTGTTATTGGAAACTCAAGAAATATGGTCTGTCTCTCCTATCTGCTATCATTTTTCACATCCCCTTTTTCTTTTTGGGTTGACTGGCTTTCTTTCTTTCTTTTTTTCTTTGCAGTTTTTGGCCAGGGCTGGGTTTGAACCCACCACCTACCTCTGGCATATAGGGCCAGCACCCTATTCACTGAGCCACAGGCGCCGCCCTGGACTGGCTTTCTGATGTTCCTTCTTGAAGGAATAGCTTTGCAGTGCTCCTAAGTCCTCCCAATATTCTATAGATGGCTGCTCATGGCTCAAAATTTACTAGACACGCCTAGAAAGACTGATTTTCCTTCTCTCACCCCCAAATCTAAATTTCTAGGAGATAGACTTTGGCCAAATCTCAGTTAAGTGCCTAGCCCTCGTCTAATTATCTGAAAGCAAGAGTGTGGAGTCACACAGGAGAAAGGCTCCCAAGAGACCACTGCTGGGGCGACCAGGGGACAGTTAAAACAACTGCTGTGAATTTACATGGACACCAAAAAGCTGTGTATCACACTGGCTCTGGGTTTTTGTTGTTCTTGTTGCAGTTCTTTGATTTTTGTTAGACACAGGGTCTTGATATGTTGCCCAGGCTGGACTCAAACTCCTGAGCTCAACAGATCCTCCGGCTTCAGCCTCCTGAGTAGCTGGGACTGTAGGTACACACCACTGCACCTGGCCCAATTATGTTTTAAAAAACATGTCCTATAATCTTCTATCAAAGTCATGTATAAGGAAGCTTATAGGTCATGTATAAGGAAACTTAAAAATACCTAAAACTATCCATTTTAAGAATATTATCTGCAAGAAATTTAAGATAAAACCTGAGAGTTTTGTTCCAGTTAAATTCAGTTTCTCTGCAGAGACATAGCCTCTGGCACCATAATGGTAATTAACAGTGGTGCGTGAGTATGTCCAATGTTGATGGAATTGGAACTACAAGGATATAGCTCCTATGTTTTTCCAGTTAATCTTGGAGCATATTTTCTTTTACTTTGTACATCATTAAACTTTAAAAACTTACTAATAAGCCAAACTAAAAATAACAATCAAAGTAATATTCCATACTAGAACAAAACCCAAATCCCTAATACATAAACTTAATATTCCAAGGATAGTTTTGAAAATGTAAATTAAACTTTAATACCATTATATTCAAGAACTGCCAAGACAATGAAACAATATTTCCTTACAGAGGAAGGACTTCCTCAAATTGTTCTTTATACCTGAGCGGCCTCTGTAGTCAGGGAACAAAGGAGCCAAATAGCAGCTCTATCCAGACGTCTATGAAATCTGCTCTGAGAATTTCACAATAGCCAGCATCTTTTGAACCTACCAGAGGACCACAGCTTTTGAAGACTTTATTTTTGTGCCTTGATGAAGAGAACAAAGAAGTCTTTTGAAGTTATCTCAAGCTTGGCCACCTTAGCCAGGGCCTTACGTAAGTATTTGTTTGATTAATATTGAAGTTATGAACAAACGTGATGCTTATATTATAACACACCATCATCCCTTACCTTTTTTTTTTTTTTTTTGATACAGAGTCTCACTCTGTGCCCAGGTTAGAGTACCATGGTGTTAGCCCAGCTCACAGCAACCTCAAACTCCCGTGTTCAAGGGATCCTCAGCCCTGCCTCCCAAGTAGCTGGGACTGTCGGTGCCCAGCTAACTTTTTCTATTTTTAGTAGAGATGGGGTGTCACTCTTGCTCAGGCTGGTCTCAAACTCCTAAGCTCAAGTTTGCTTAGGATGTTTGAAGACGGATGCTAAAAATACATTGCAGTTTATTCTCCCCACTGGGGAGCATATGTGTTCCCACTTGACCTGGAAACACAAAGAGATCCAATGTTAAATTTAATGTTGCTCATTTCAAGATAAATGAGTTTTCTGCCTTGACATCCCGGAGTGCTAGGATTACATGTGTGAGCAACCATGCCTGGCCCATATGTTATTTTAAGGAGTTTCATAAAATGACACTGAGAGTTGATTAGGGAATTAGGTTTACTTATTTTGTTTTTCAAAAGGTAAACAGAAACTGTTTTAGCTACAAGAGTTGTAAGCAGGCTGGGCACAGTGGCTCACGCCTACAATCCCAGCACTCTGGGAGGCCAAGGCAGGTGGATTGCCTGAGTTCACAGGTTCAAGACCAGCCTGAGCCAAACTCAGACTCCCCTCACACACACCTTAAAAAAGCTGGGTGTTGTTTTGGGTGCCTGTAGTTGTAGCTCCTTGGGAGTCTAAAGCAAGAGAATTGCTTGAGCCAAAGAGTTAGATGTTGCTGTGAGCTGTGATGCAACGGCACTCTACCAACGGTGACAAAATGAGAGCCTGTCTCAAAAAAAAGAACAAAAAAGAGTTCTAAATATCTTGGAACCCACAAATGGTAACTTTGGCTTTGCTTTTATTTTTTAATTAAAAATTCAAAAAAATTTTTTTGATTTCTGCAAGTGACTTGCAATTCCCTTTCTTTTACTAAACACATGGCTTTATAATAATCACCATCAGAAATATCGTCATTTGGGAGCACTTTATAATTTTGAGGCTCTGCTTTATGATACGTGTCATATTATAAAAAAATTTTAGAACTGCACTATTCAAAATGAAGGGCCCACTATCCCTGTATCATTTATTAAAAAGTCGGGTGCTGAGTACATTTATTTTTTTTAAATGGAAAATATTTTTGTCCAAATTGTGTGAACAGAAGCAGAGTCTCAAGCCATTTGTCTCACTGAGCCCAAATCTCATTAAAACTTTAGACTAGTAAGAAAATTCCACTCCCAGTGCTTGGGTACTGCTACTCTTGGCCGGAGGGAGTGGAAGCTGAAACCACCGGGGCTGTGGACAGAGGTGCCTTGCTTTCCTTTTCACAAAGGGACCAAAGAGGCATCTTTTGCAAAGTCCCAGCACAGAGTGGCTCCCTGTCCAGGGCTTACTTTCAGCAATATGAACAAGGGGACAAGGGAAGAGGGGATCCTGGAGGGGGATCAGAGTATCCTCTCTGCACGCCCCTCCTCCTGGACATGCTTCATTTCAAAGTGCCAAGTATTCCAGAGTTAGCTTCATTCTTCATAACTGTTGCATTAGACATTTTCCGTTTAGCTATCCCTGGACTAATTTTCCTTTTGTCAGAAAGGGGATATTTGCTCCAGGATTGGGACTGAGAATGTAGGGCACAGCAGGGGATGGGGGATGGGAGAGGAGGGGAGGGTACAGTGCGACTTCCAGACTCCCAGAGAAAGTTCTGGAATTCTAGGTGACACTTTGGAAAATCCTTTGGCCTGCAGTGAAACAGCCCGGAGTCCGTGGAATATCTTCAGCTGAAAGTACTTTCAACGGAAGCTAAAAATACATTGCAGTTTATTCTCCCCACTGGGGAGCATATGTGTTCCCACTTGACCTGGAAACACAAAGAGATCCAATGTTAAATTTAATGTTGCCCATTCCAAGATAAATGAGTTTTCTGTAGAACAAGGAGAAGGAAAAACAACAGACGCATGGGTACAATTTTGCCTCTGCTCTCTGGAGGAGTCAGCATCTTGAACTCATTTTTCTTGTTCTCTGGTTGTTCTTAAGTGACAACGCTCAGGCTTCTTAGCTTCTTAGCCATTGCTGATGAGAACTGGCTTGTCTGGGGCAGAGTTATTAAATATGGGAAAGAGGTTTGTTTAAAATCTTTTTGAATACAAAGAGAAGATGCCAGATTCTTCATAATCTCAGCTTGATAAATTAATCTTCCATCCGTTTTATATGCCCTTATCGAAACAAAAAGCCTTGAAATGACTTCTAATTGAAGGATGGATTTTATGGACACTGATATTAAACCCCTTCTGTCTAAAACTGACAAATCAAACACACACAACTGATCTACAACTCACACAGAAATTCTGTCGGTTTCCTAATGACATTTAATAACAGATGTTAAAGCCAATTCTTGTAGTTTGGGGATATTGTTTGTTCAGAGCTTTCGATTGCCCAATATGACATTCTTTCATTTTGTAATAGCACAGTTCAATTTTTGCTGAAGACAGAGTGTTAGCCCTGTCCCCAGCTGGTACTTTTTCCTCTACAACTTAAAATACAGAGTGTGTTCCCAGTAAACTAAGAACCTTTCCCCTCCACCCTCCTGCTCCCCTCCCCCACCACGGTGATTAACTACATGAGTTTTGCACTTTTAAGTAGATTTTGCTACTCAATAGTTCTGTCTTCCTTTTTCTCTATCTGTAAAATGAGGATAACAATGGGGCCTGCTCTTTGGGGTTGTTGGGAAGATGAGAGGAAATACTCCTTCGTGAAAAGCTGTGCCTGGGTGCACAGAAGACCTTTTATGCATGTTAGCTACTAACCAGCAATCATTCTTAGATGTCACAGTGAGTGAGATCCAATATCAAGAGTCCCAGTGACATGACTTCCAAGACCCGCTTTAGCAAAACTATTTGATGTCAATTTTCAAAGCTTTATTTCTAATCCTCTTCTTCGGAAGACGCATACTACCTTTTGGAAGTATGTTTCTTCCTCGTCTTCTTTCTGCTTCTCCCTTGATTTCTTCTACTTATAAGTCAAGCCAAGAAGGATGTGGTCTAGTTAAAATCATGAAACTGAGATTTCTGTTAGTTACCTTCAGCCAGGTAGGAGGAAGCATTGTTGTTCCTGTTTATTTAAAACAAAATCTTGACTGGATCTACAATTACAAGAAAGGAGAAATGTGGAAAGCCCTTTCCCCTTTTTCATGATAAAGGTAGCAAAATGTTCACTATCTCTAGACTTCAAGGAGAGAATGAAACTCATTTTCTCCTGAATTGTTGTAACCAGCCCTCATCAGCCAATTTGCATGGAAGGGTTAAGAGATTGCCAAATTTCTTTTCCAGACCAGATAGGTGGTGTCTGCACTCTGAAGTTGGTGAGAACCTCCAGCCCACGAACATCCTGTCTTCTAAGTTAGGGAACAGCTGAATAAATGAAATCAGAACTCTTTTGAAAGCCTGAAATAGGTGAAGGAAGTAAAAGTGCCACGTTTCCTGGAAGTGTGCTTTCTGAACTGCTGAGGGGTAAAGACAGAGCAAGATAAAGGGTTCCTTTTAAAGACCAACTGGGTTAATTAACCATACTAGTTTCCAAGGACCGCCCTCGTTTTAAGCCCAGACTGTCTACCATCCTGGGAAACCCCTTACTCTTGGGCACATGGGGACATTTGATCCTCTTAAACAAGATCTTGATTAAGTTGTGACTGATAAAATTCACTAGAAAAAGATCATATGATTTTTATAAACTCTTCCTCTTTAATAGAAATGAAATAATATAAATATGAGCAGAAAGCACATAATGACTAAATCCTCTCTGAAGAAGCCATTGCTATCTAGGCAAGCCCTGGCCAGTGTGCTGTGCTATTACAGCAGTTCATTTGCTAGCATTTACCCTAATTGCAAACTTGATCCCTAGAAGGAAATTAGCCTTTAAAGGGCTCTTTTTGAAAATCAAACCTTAAAGGGACACCAAACATCCTATGAGCCAAGAAAAGAGAAAGTTTCCAAAGGAAATTGTTCAATATTTCCAACAATGGGAGGTCAAGGCCAATGGCAGGGAGGGATGGAAACCAGATTCCTGGGCCCGAGGAGGGATGATTGGGGGTGGGGGGGAAGCACAGATCAGCCCTATACCCCTTTTGTAAGGTATCTGTCAGGGACAGGAATGCAATGAGACAGTAGCTAGGTCAGCAAGGTCAAGAGGGAAATCTATCAAGATGGAGGAAAGTTGAGAATGTTAAGAGCAGAGTGAAAGAAACCATGGCTGAATGCTTACTTGGGGCTTGGTAATCTTAGTGAGGGGTAAGAGCAAACTACCTGTATTCAGACTGACCCTGGTACATATTTACACCAAGACATTTATCACCCAGGCTCCTTCTCTTTACCCAGACACATTTTCAAGCCTAACTCAAGACACAGCCTATTTCCACGCACTTTTCCACTTCCCTGAAAGACTTTCTGTGCCCTTGCAGAGGGTCTAGACTCTGGGAGAAAGACAATGTTCATGGAACGTAACTGTCATGGCAAAGTAACAGCTAAAGAGAAAACAGTCTAAGAGTAAGAAAGACAAGATGAATTAAAAGGCCTACGTTGAAAAGGTTCTGGAAGTTTACAAATTAGATCCATGATGCTGAATATGTTGCTAAGACAAGACAAATTCCAATATTTAGAGTTCCTCCTCTCCAAACAGGGATGGATAGATGGATAGATGGATTGTTTTCTTTTAGGAAAACCCTAGCATTTGCAGGGCCACCCCCATTCTTTGCAGGGCCTGGGGCAAGGATTCAAATGGAGGCCCATATGCTGCATGACTAAACATTTAAATGTGCAGCATCAGGCTAACAAATGTGGCACACCCACACCCCTTCTCAGCGCAATCTGGATCCTATCCAGCACAGAGAGGAGCTGTGTAGCACACAGAAAGACTTGAGCTTGGTGCACACCCACAAAGCCTAAGGATGTGTGCGACAGTGACTCCCTTTGAATGGCTCTGAAAGACTTCCCGGCGACTCTCTAACCAGGCTTGAAGCTGTCTGCATTGAGAATTAACAGTCCTTTATACCAAGTAGGTGGAGGGACATACCTTCTTGGCCCTTCAGAAACTTAGCCACAAGGGGTTTGGCATGGCAAAGAGGGCCAGATTGGGTGCCCAAGGCAGGAGTTTTTCTTGCCTGGATATAAGAAGCATACTGAACACAATTTCTTTCCCTGGAGTTTCATTTCATCATTGAGTTCTTGTGATTTGACTTTCTACTTTTTGACATAGCGACTTTCAAAGAATTGCTGGATGAGGTTTTTTACAAGGCTTCTTACATGAGTGGCTACACTAGCACATAGAAGCAGAAACAATTCTTCCTGCAGTGCCAACTCAATTCACCTTAGGCTTTGGGGCTGCAGTGTGAGAGGAAAAAGCCTAGCTTTGGGTATTTTCTGGTCCTATTTAGTTCTTTTTTAATGAGATAAAGCAAATTACAGATTATCCCTTGTTTTCAAAAGACATTTAAAATGGAAGTATACTTTCCCGATGGCTTCTAAAAGAGAGCAGTTTAGGGCATGGTGTTTAGATATAATTCTAACTGTTTTAGGACTTAACGTTTAACCATCTAGGGAGCTGATGCCTTCTCTGGGTTCCTCACCCAGGCTGAGGTTCAGGTTTGTGGTAGAAAAGGCTGAAGGGTGGAGGATGTGGGGTTTGGGTCAAGAACAATGAGAGGGTGAGGCTGTCAGGGGAATAAATTCTACCCCAGGAGTTATGAGACTTTGCTCTACTTTTTACCTTTCTGGACAATTGGGAAGCCCCTTACGTTAGAGCCTGTTTCCTCCTAAGGTCAACCTAGATAACTTAGAATATTTCTTGTATAATTCTGACCATCTCTGGGAAGGGAGGGTACAGTGGACAATCTGAACTCCCAGTAAGTCTTCCAAGTGAACACATCTTAGCTCTCCCATTAACTTGCCTGTATTTCACCTGTGCCCAGGGAGCCTTTGAGACCCAACAGAGCCCAGGAACATCTTCTATTCACAGAATGTACTGGAAGGGCTTGATAACTTCTTCTGGAGCCAATTTCCAACCTCAGATGTTGAGCTGCTCTCTTTGAAGAGACAAACTCCTCAAATAACCGTACTGAATCTGGGTACCAGAACGACAGCCACGATTGCCGGTGGGGTGGAGCGCCAGTGTGTCAAGCGGTACATTTCCCCAGTTAAATTCATTTCTGATTTCCTGAACACCATTTGTTTCCTTATCAACCAACCCAAAGGCAGTGATGGAGGTGTTATTGGAGTCTTGATAGGGTTTCAGGCTTTCCTAAATTAGGGAGAAATTATGGACTTGGTGTAGGTCTGGACTCAAAAAAACTTCCCACCAGCGGCCTAAAAATTAAGCCTTAAAGTTTGAGCTCCGCACTGTGAATTGTGACCGAAACAGGGGCCCTTTTCTTGACTCCACAGAGCCACAGGTACTGTGCTATTGGGGATGTGCCATTTTTCCCATGGGGTTGTTGTGAAGGGAAACTGAATACCACGAGTAAAACACCTTGCGTTGCCCCCCCCGCCCCCCGCAACCCTCTGTAGGCTGGAGGGGGCGCTGTTCAAAGCCTTTCCCAGGACAGTGGGGGTGGGGTGGGGAAACGTCTGTTCTGGTGGGTCTGGAACTAACTAGGGCCTCCCTAAATACTGTTTCCCAAATGAATGAATGGTCGCCCGCCATCCTCCTTTGTTCAACCTCACTCTGGTCCTAAGCTCCTACGATGACACCCGGCCCCCGCGTTCTGCCAGTTCCATTCCGGCGAGGATGTAGTCAGAGACGCAGGGAGCAGGGAAGCAGGGTAAGGGTGAGAAAGGGAAGCCGGCGGATCCGACACGTTAGGGGAGACCGGTAAAAAGTCCTGAGAGACTCAGGCCGACAAAGGGCCCGCGCAGGCGGACCCGGCCCAGAGAGTCCCGGAGCCCAGGAGGCCGGATCGGCAGCGAGGGGGGCGTCCCAGCCCAGCGCGGTCGCTGCGCAGCCAGCACCCCACCCGCGCCCGGGCCCGCACCGCGCCCTCCCGCAGCCCCCGCCCCAGGGGCGGCGCCGCCGCCGGTCACGTGGGGGCGGCTCGGGCGGGCGGCGCTGCTGTTTCCCGATCGCGCCCTCCCAGCGCCGGGGACGCGGCGCTCGCGCTCCCGCCGGTGCCCCGGGAAGCGGAGACAAGGAGGCGCCCCGGCCCTGCGCCCGCAGCATGCCCGCCGCCGGGGCCCGCGCTGCCCTCCTCCCGGAGCTCGCGGGGGCGACGCCGCTGCCAGCCGCGGGGCTGCGGCTGCTGGGGTAGCGGGGCCGGAGTCGGGCGGAGCGGGAGGAGGAGCGGCATCCCCGCGGCGCGGCGCGCCCATGGCCGGCGAGGAGGGAGCATGCGAGCTGCACCCCGCGCCGGCCGCCGCCTCCCCCGCGACCCCCAGAGCTGCTCGCGACGCCGCCGCCGCCGCCCCCCAGCTGCGGGCGCCGGGCCACCGGCTGCGCTAGGACCCGCGGCCGCCGGAGCGCTGGTGGGCGGGCAGGCGCGGGAGCGAGAGGGCCCGGGAGCCGGGCGCCGGCCCGGGCGCAGCGCGGTATGTAGCTGCGGGCTCCCGCGCCCGCGCGAGGGTGTCGGCCCGGGGCCCCGCCATGGCGGGGAAGGACAGTGGCAACCTGAAGACGGTGAGGCTGTGGCGGGACGCCGCCCTGCGCGCCAGGAAGCTGCGGAGCAACCTGCGCCAGCTCACCCTTAGCGCGGCCGGGGGCTGCCCCGGGGCCGGAGTCGACCCGCTCGAGTCCCCCGACTCTGCCCAGCTCGTGCTGCCCGCCAACATCGGGGACATTGAGGTGCTGAACCTGGGGAACAACGGCCTGGAGGAGGTGCCTGCCGGGCTGGGGTCGGCGCTGGGCAGCCTGCGCGTACTGGTCCTGCGCAGGAACCGCTTCGCCCGGCTGCCCCCCGCGGTGGCCGAGCTCGGCCACCACCTCACCGAGCTAGACGTGAGCCACAACCGGCTGACCGCCCTGGGCTCGGAGGTGGTGAGTGCCCTGAGGGAGCTGCGCAAGCTCAACCTCAGCCACAACCAGCTGCCCGCCCTGCCCACCCAGCTGGGCACCCTGGCCCAGCTGGAGGAGCTGGACGTCAGTTTCAACCGGCTTGCGCACCTGCCGGACTCCTTCTCTGGCCTCTCCCGCCTGCGCACCCTCGACGTGGACCACAACCAGCTCACCGCCTTTCCCCGGCAGCTGCTGCAGCTGGCGGCCCTGGAGGAGCTGGACGTGTCCAGCAATCGGCTGCAGGGCCTACCTGAGGATATCAGCGCCCTGCGCGCCCTCAAGATACTCTGGCTGAGCGGGGCCGAGCTTGGCACACTGCCCGCCGGCTTCTGCGAGCTGGCCAGTTTGGAGAGCCTCATGCTGGACAACAACGGGCTGCAGGCTCTACCCGCCCAGTTCAGCCACCTGCAGCGGCTCAAAATGCTGAATCTGTCCTCCAACCTCTTGGAGGAGTTCCCTACGGCGCTGCTGCCCCTGGCTGGCCTGGAGGAGCTCTACCTTAGTCGCAATCAGCTGACCTCGGTGCCGTCCCTCATCGCGGGGCTGGGCCGGCTTCTCACGCTGTGGCTGGACAACAACCGCATCCGCTACCTGCCTGACTCCATCGTGGAGCTGACCGGCCTGGAGGAGCTGGTGCTACAAGGGAACCAGATCGCAGTTCTGCCTGACAACTTCGGCCAGCTCTCCCGCGTGGGGCTGTGGAAGATCAAGGACAACCCTCTCATCCAGCCCCCATACGAGGTCTGTATGAAGGGGATCCCCTACATCGCAGCCTACCAGAAGGAGCTGGCCCACTCCCAGCCGGCTGTGCAGCCCCGCCTCAAGCTGCTCCTGATGGGTCACAAGGCTGCGGGGAAGACCTCGCTGCGCCACTGCCTCACAGAACACAGAGTGGAGGGAAGCCCAGGAGGAGGGGACGGGGACAGGAGCTACCTACCTTCACCGCCCCCCATGAGCAAAGGCATTGAGGTGACCAGCTGGACAGCCGACGCTTCCCGGGGCCTGCGCTTCGTTGTGTACGACTTAGCAGGTGATGAAAGTTACGAGGTCATTCAGCCCTTCTTCCTGTCCCCAGGGGCCCTGTACGTGCTGGTGGTCAACTTGGCCACCTACGAGCCGCGCCGCTTCCCCTCCACGGTGGGCTCCTTCTTGCGTCGCGTGGGGGCGCGGGTGCCCCACGCCGTGGTGTGCATCGTGGGCACCCACGCAGACCTGTGCGGGGACCGTGAGCTGGAGGAGAAGTGTCTGGACATTCACCGCCAGATCGCCCTGCAGGAGAAGCACGATGCCGAGGGCCTGAGCCGCCTGGCCCAGGTGGTGGACGAGGCGCTGGCCCGGGACTTCGAGCTGCGCTGCGCCAGCCCCCACGCGGCCTACTATGGCGTTTCAGACAAGAACCTGCGGCGGCGCAAGGCCCATTTTCAATACCTGCTCAACCACAGGCTGCAGATCCTCTCCCCCGTGCTGCCTGTTAGCTGCAAGGATCCCCGCCAGCTGCAGCGCCTCCGGGACAAGCTGCTGTCGGTAGCTGAGCACCGAGAGATCTTCCCCAACTTGCATAGGGTCCTGCCTCGGTCCTGGCAGGTGTTGGAAGAACTGCATTTCCAGCCACCGCAGGCACAGCGACTTTGGCTAAGCTGGTGGGACTCCGCGCGCCTGGGCCTGCAGGCGGGACTGACCGAGGACCGGCTTCAGAGCGCCCTCTCCTACCTGCACGAGAGCGGCAAGCTGCTCTACTTTGAGGACAGCCCGGCCCTCAAGGAGCACGTCTTCCACAACCTCACCCGCCTCATCGACATCCTCAATGTCTTTTTCCAGAGGGACGCTTCTTTGCTGCTGCGTAAGCTGCTCCTCGGGACCAGTGGGGAGGCGGAGGCGGACGAGGAAAGGTCGGCCACTGTGGCGCCGCCCGCCCCTGCTCAGGACCTGCTCCGGGCCACCCAGCCCCATCACTATGTGGAGGGCTTTCTGCTGCACGGGCTCTTGCCGGCCCATGTCATCCGGTTACTGCTTAAGCCTCACGTCCAGGCCCCGCAGGATTTGCAGCTGCTGCTGGAACTGCTGGAAAAGATGGGACTCTGTTACTGCCTCAATAAACCCAAGGGCAAGCCTTTGAATGGGTCCACCGCCTGGTACAAATTCCCCTGCTATGTGCAGAACGAGGTGCCCCACGCAGAGGCCTGGATTAACGGGACCAACCTGGCCGGGCAGTCGTTTGTGGCTGAGCAGTTGCAGATTGAATACAGCTTTCCCTTTGCCTTCCCACCTGGGCTGTTTGCCCGCTACAGTGTCCAGATCAACAGCCACGTGGTGCACAGGTCGGATGGTAAATTTCAGATCTTTGCCTACAGAGGGAAAGTTCCTGTGGTGGTGAGTTACAGACCTGCCAAGGGGGTCCTGCAGCCGGACACCCTGTCCATTGCCAGCCATGCTTCCTTACCAAATATATGGACCGCGTGGCAAGCCATAACCCCTTTGGTGGAGGAACTGAATGTCCTGCTTCAGGAATGGCCTGGACTGCACTACACTGTGCACATTCTCTGTTCTAAGTGCCTTAAGAGAGGGTCCCCCAATCCCCACGCTTTCCCAGGTAAGCCGACAGAGAGGGGGCACGGTTCTTCCATGATGTGTTTTAAGGTCCTTTTTTGAGGATATTTGTTTCTCATTTGGCTGAACATTTGCCTAACCTCGTAGCTTCTCTAGGAAAGTTGATTTTCAAGGTAAATGTAGGGAGATTTGGAGACAAGCAAAAGATAGGTCATTTCTTGATCCATAGGAAATACGGCAAGTGTCTCCTCTCCTGATACAAAGACTCAGGCTTTCAAAGTGCATTCCAGTTAAAACATGTCCTCTCTCTGTTCCCTTCTTTTTCCGGGTACCCACATTTCGTGGGAGGAAATTTCAGGTGGTTGGACAAGAGCTGGATAGTGTCTGATGTGAGACTCTTGCAGAGCCTTGGCTAAAATTCATATTAGACATATTTCAAAGGGAGGAGTTTGAGTTTCAAGTATCCAGTGTCATATTCTTTTGTTAAAATTACTGCTCACTTTTCTGAAGACATTCCAGAGAAAATGCTTTGCCTTCGGGGTGAATGATGAGTAAAGACAAAAATTTCAGAGTGGAATGCATGACTCAATCCTGAGACTGCTGCTTCAGGCAGGCCACGAGGGCTCAGAAGATAGATGAGTGTAATCTGAGGGGGGAGTTTCCACCGGTATTTTCCTGGCAATTTTGAGATTTGTGGACATCTTAAGATTTGTTTTCTGTTAAGTATTGAGAGAATGGTACTTTCTGGGATTATTTTATGAGAGATGAACAAGAAACTGAAAAGATTTTTTCTTCTGAGGAGTGTTTTCCAACAGAGATGTGTCTGTGTGTGTATTAAACCGTTATAGGGGAGTGGGAGAATTCCAGGATAAATTGTGTAGGATATTTTTTTAAGATTTTTATTTTTTTTAGAACAGTTTTAACGTTTATAGCGAAACGGAAGGCACAAGAGATTGTCCCTATACCCCCTGCCCTGCTCATTCATACCTTGCTCCATTATCCATATCCCCCAGAAGAGTGATACATTTGTTACAGCTGATGAACCTGCACTGACACCTGATTATCACCCCAAGTTCATAGTTTACACTCTGTGGGTCTGGACAAATGTGTGATGACATGTATGCACCATTACAGTATGGAACAGACGAGTTTCACTGCCCTAAACATCCTCTGTTCCCTGCTAGTTCATCCTGCCCCCTGACAACCACTGTTACCTTGTTACTGTCTCCACAGTTCTGCCTTTTCCTTGTCTGTTTTTTTGTTTTTGAACCTTGTTAATTGGCATCAAACCATCTGTAGTTGGAGACGTGTCCATTTCCTCATCTTCTGTACTTCTTTGAACAACTGATTTGTTGTGGAGCAGGCTTGGCTAACAGTGTTCAGCGTGCCTTGGGAGCAAACTGGACAAGAGTTTCATTGCACGTGTCTGACCTGGGTCCCCCACGCCCAGAGTACATTGAGGAGAGATGAAATGGGAGACCGCATGTCATTCTAATCCTTGCCCTGGTCACAGTGCCAAGAAGAATGCAGCTTGTAATGTAACAGTATCAGGAAGGAATTGGATACCAACATTTCCGAAGGTAACATCTTTCCGTTGTCCTAGATCTAGGCTACACTTTAGTGTGAAAAAAGCTGTATTCAGTTTCCAGTCGGGTGAGCCATCCATTCTCTGTGATTATCTGGTGTATTGTCACAGTCCCTCACTTGGTGGGATCTTCAGCCTGTTTTGGATTTACCATTGTATTTTATTCATGGAAGAGAATACTTCTTTATTGTGTTACTAAACTGAATAAGGGAGTAGTTTACTGAAGAAACTACCTGAAGCCAATTCTTAATCTAAAGATAGACTCTTAATAAAATCAACAAAGGGAAAGACATGGGTTATTGAACAAGTAAATTGTTCAAAACTTAATAGAAGTTTGAGGACCAAACAGTGAGGCTGGAGTTTTTTTTTTTTTTTTTCTAACTTCATCTCTTTATTTTTGATTTTTAACAGTCAGATTCTATAAACAAAATTGTACAGGATTGCAGACACAAGCCTATTGTCTTGTTATTTTGTCTATTTGCCTTTCAAATGAGGCATACCTGGTTTTACATATAAGAAGAGTTTTTTTTTTTTTTTTGGAAAACAAATAAATGCTTTTAAAATTGTGAAATTATCATTTACAGGGTGTCCATAAAGTTCGTGTGCAATTTCAAACTTTATGGACAACCTGTGTATTGAATATGAATAAATCATCCATTTTTATGACATAATTGTAAAATATTTATAAAATAAATGCAAATATAAATATTTAAACATATCTATAAATATTTATGTCTTATTTCTAGTTTATTTAGATTTGTTCAGAGTTTTTTTTTCCTCCAAAGTAGCAAAAGGCACAGAGTATAGTGAAAACAGATGATCATGAAAAAGATGAGGGAAAACCCATTTCCCTTTTTAATATTTTTCTGTGATAGCCATCATTTCTTAGTAATTGTTACAATTATGAAAGACTTGGAAGTGCTAAAATAATAAAAACTAGACACTGACATAGGAACAGAATTACCACGCTGGATGATCAGTTAGGGCATACATTAAAAACATATTCATTGAATCCCTAGATTATTAAAATATATTTCAATTTAGCAGAAATATTTGGATTTATTGGTACTCTTTTATCTTTTTAAGAAGTCTTTTCCTGGGTGGTGCCTCTGGCTCAGTGATTAAGGCGCTGGTCCCATGTACCGAGGGTGGTGGGTTCGAACCCAGACCCTGGCCAAACTGCAACAACAACATCAAAAAATAGCCAGGCGTTGTGGCGGGTACTGGTAGTCCCAGCTATGTGGGAGCCTGAGGCAAGAGAATCGCCTAAGCCGGGGAGTTGGAGGTTGCTGTGAGCTGTGTTGCCACGGTGCTCTACCAAGGACGATAATATGAGACTCTGCCTCCAAAAAAGAAAAAAAAAAGAAGTCTTTTCCTTTTGAGGAACATTATAATAATGGTTATTTAGTTTTATATTTATTAATGCAGCAAGTTATCCCGTAAAATATAACAAATTCTTATACAATGGTGAAAATGTTGGATTTTTAATTTTTTTAAAATTTGGGACGTTAAAGTAAGCGTAAATAGCAAGTTACTGTCTCCTTTGATTTTTATATAGAAGAAAAGTCAAATTGCACTTATATCTTCTAAAATGTTTTTATGTGAAAAGCCTGTTCCGGCCCTGTCCTGCTGTATTTTCTGTGGCTTGAGCTGCCCTAGTGTAGTTGGTTGAAGGAAGTATAATGTTAGATTTCTCTTTTCTTGTTTTTGTTTACACAAGAAATGTCATGTTTTGGTAAATGCCTAGCAAATACCCACATGTTTTAAAAGTTCTTGTAAAAAAGATCTAGTCCCAATGTCAGATTACCTGTTTGTCTCATTTAAGATGAATGGGTTGGGTGATAGGAAATTCTTTGGGAAACTCCAAGGAAGATTCAATGTCACTGTCACCATGAAGCCTTTACCTGCTTTCTGCGAGTATCTTTTTTTCTTTTTTTTGTGCAGCCCTGATGCCTGCTTCTGATAGCCAGGATTTTCTTTCTTTTGCTCTTTTTTGTTACTTGGTCCTATGTTCTTATCCTCAGCCAGTTTCTTCTTCTTGTGGGATATTTATTTATACTTTTATTCTGTTCTACCAACATGAAAACTGAAAAGTTGATACTCCTGAGGCTAGAACATAGGCCTGCAGCAAGATCTCAGTGTTTTGACATTCCATTTAAGCAGGGAGCGAATGCTGTGTGTTTTTAAATCGGAAGAATATGTCTTAGTTCTGCGGGCCTCAACTCCAGGTACCAGGCCACAGCCAGTTAGGAACCAGGCCACTCAGCAAGGGGTGAGCAGTGGGCCAGCAAGCAACCCTTCATCGCTCATATCACCTCTGAGCCCTGCCACATCCCCCTCTCTGACCTTGCCCCCGGTCCATGGAAAAATTGTCCTACATAAAACCGGTCCCTGGTGCCAGAAAGGTGGGGGACCATTGTGGAAGTTGATCACACTGAATGGGAGTTTTCACTGAATATCCTGCTCTCCAAATTACTAAAGGTCATTTTAAGAATAATGAGAAAGCAGCCCAAGTTAGAAGACAGAATTAGTTAGATGGTGTCTTTCACTCGGTAACTTGGTGCCTTTTCTGCCACGTGTGTTCTGTCCCACATCAGTTTCTTGTGCACACTGGTACCTCTGGGACAATACTCGGCATAGTTTGACTTGTTCGGTTCATGTTCGTCTATGTCATAACATCTCTTTGATTATGTTCACCTCCCTCCTCTGAGCAAGTATTCTTGCTACCTGCCTGAGGCTGCTGAATGATAGTGGGATCTTTTGTAAAAAGTATCTTTCTTATTCACACAGTCTGTGGAATTCCCAGGTAGTACCATAATAACAATCTTGCTTTGTTCTGCTTTCCAACCCAGCTGCCCCTCAATGTCCCTCTGTCTTTCATTGTGCCTCCGTAACTGGTCTTGCCTTTGAACGGGTCCTTCATTTTAACCACTGAAGCAAAGCAAAATTCTTGCCTTATTATATCTAAGTTTTAGAATTACTGGACTCTGAGCATGACCTAGTTGTGTGGCTTGAATTGGTCATTGTTTCTAATGTCACAAAGGTTATTCAGTGTTTCATTTTGTCTTATTAATATTGATGCCTCTTGGCTTTTATTTTTGTGAGCATTTCTTCTTTGAACTCTCTGGGACTTTGCTTTACATAAAAATCAAAACCTTAATCATGGAAGAAAAGAACACTGTGCAAAGTAGAATTCAAAGGCTGAGAAAGGCCTTTGGAGTCTTCAATTTTGGTGTTGGGTGCTGCTTCTAGGAAAGAGTCTCATGTCTTTCTCTGCACAATGGCTCAGGATTTCCTAGAGAAATTAGTTTTTGTTTGTGGGCAGATAATTTCCACATCCTCTGCAGTTACGCCTTCTGCATCTGCGAAGAGGTGAGGATGGCTGCTCCGCTGAACAGGACATCCTGGCTGTGGACAGGCTGGTATTGGACATGCCTGGTTGCTTTCTCTCTCCATCCATTGACTTTGCTCCATGGGAGCCTGTTTGGATGAATGCGTCTGACTGTCCAAGCATTAGGGCACCTTTTTGTTTCCGGTTTTAGTTTTTTTGAAAACCAGGGGCAGATGCCGGCCTTCCTCTCCTGTCTTCGCTTGTCTCTGGTGGCCTTGGTGCCCCTGTGCCCAGGGGTGGAGAGCTGCTTGTGTTTACAGTCTCTGTGGGAAGCACACCAGGTGTGGTCGGCTTGGGGTAGGCCCAAGTAGGTCTCAGTTCTTCCTGGGTTGGCTTTTCTGATTGCAACACCAGCTGCTGGGTGGTTGTGGGGTCTGCTGCCCATTTGCACTTTAGTGGGGCAGGGAGCAGAAACCTGTTTTAAACAGTCTTCTCCAATGTTGCTCTATTGAGAGTGAAGCTGGCCCCCTACTCCCCACTGGCTCCTCGAGCCTTGCGAACCCAGAGTGATGAGCAGACATCTCAGACAGCCACAAGAACACACATAATGTGTCATCCCCCACCTAGGAAGACCTGCTTGTATGTAAGGAGTGGCGGTATTACCACAATGTGAGTTCTCCTCTCTGAGTTCTGCTGTTCCGTGTAATAGTCCAGCATTCTGTGTAGGGCCTGACCCAGGGCTGAGCAGGTAGAAGGGACTCAGTGGTTATTTTAAAAGAGCTCAACTCAAGGCACCGGGGCTCATGCCTGTAATCCCAGCACTTTGGGAGGACGACCTGAGGCCAGGAATTCGAGACCAGCCGGGACAGCATGGCAACACACCCATCTCTGAAATTAAAGAAAAGGAATGTAAAATGAAGGGATTCAAGAAATTCTCAGTGTTACTTAAGTGATGCCTGGCAAATGCTTTTTTTAATTATTATTTTTGATGTTCTTTATCTAAAGTATGTGCTTTCAGGGAAATGTGTTATGATGTTCTTTATCTAAAGTCTGTATTTTAAGGGAGCAGGTGAGATTTTCCCACAGGAATTTCCCCTTTATAAGAGGGTAAGTACAGATGGTCAGTGTGTGGAGGTTTGATGGCGGACATGGAGTGCGTGCAGGCAGGAAGGCGTCTTCAGTGGCTCGTACCTGTGGTTTTGTCTTCTCCAGGTGATGCTGCTTTTCAGAAGCCCTGTGCTGCTTTGAGCAGGACAGTGGTGGAGGACCGGGTGGCTGTAATGCGGGTGGCCCCACATGCGCTCTGCGCTGTGGCGGCAGCATGGATGACAGGCTCCCAGGCACCACTGCCCGCAGGACTGACTTATTCATGGAGCGGGACAAGGGAAAATTTGAGTTATTTTTATTTGTGGTACTAAATGCCTGAAAACATTTTTTTCATTTTTACTTCCTCAACATAGGAAGTATTTCTCTTAGCTGAAATACTGGGGCTTTACTTTTTAAAGAATAAATTAAGTAAAAAGCTGTGAGCAAAAAATTGTTTTTTCTTTAGCTGTAAGTTTATAGAAGGCAAAGAATATATAAGGTGTAGGTTGAGGGAGGGAGTGGAGAATATGGGGGGAGGACAGAGCCCCCAGGTTAGGGTGATGGGGACAGAGCATCTAGCTTAGGGTGATGGGGACAGAGCGTCCAGGTTAGGGTGATGGGGACAGAGCCCCCAGGTTCGGGTGATGGACTTGAGGGTGTTGTGCGTCTGGAGCTTGTTTTACTTCCCTGAGGAAGGAACTTTCTCCTCTCAACCAGCAGCCCCAGCACCCCGGCCGTCCCACCTGTTTCCTCCACTTCTGCAGCTCTGTCACTGGGGCACTTGGGAGAAGGGCTGGGAGCAGAGGCCACTGAAGGGTGTCTGCTCTCTGGAGGGCCCTGTTCTGTGCCATTCTGCTTTCCGAGTAGACTGGCTTCATGAGTTTAGCACTGATCTCCGAAGCAGCTGCCCTTCCTCCCCCTTTATTGAGGCGATAGTCAGACTATGAACCGAGCCATTTTAGAGGGAGCAAGTCCACGGCCTTTAGTGCATTCACGGTCTTGTGCGACTCCTGCCGTTCTGCCCCGTGCTTCTGGAAGCAGGGGATGGATGCGTTGGTGGCTTCCTTCCCAGGGAGAATGGACCGGGAATTCTTTAGCCAGGCTCTTCGTGGCAACTTTCCTTGGAAGGCACGACTTAAGGAGACTAGGCATTGGGGGCTGGGCCTTCAGATGCCCTGTTGATTGGGCAGCCTTGGCATGGTTGTAGCGGGAATCCTCTTACTTTGTGTTGATGAGAGGACGGAAAGTAGGACACCCAGGCCTTCTGGGCTGTTCTGCGGCATATGTGATTTGACGAGGGGCTGACACATTGGGGCACCATAAATGACACTTAGAAGAAGTAAATAGACCACAGGTAACGACTGTTTAATTCATGTCTTCTGCATGCAGCCTTTTTTTTTTTGTGGAAGTTTTGAGTTGAGCTCCTAGCATGGTTGGCAAGGCTTTATGAATGTAAAGTGTTGGGGTGGAGTGACACGAAATTAGGTTGATTACAAATAGACAGATAAATGTACTGAGAGTTTATTAGTTTGATTTCATCATCAATCACCCTTGAATACCTGCTGGGTCTAGAAGTTTACATTGAATTGGGAGTTTTAGGAGAATAAAATGCTTAACATGGGGGACTGAGTTGGGACCTCGGTTTATGTAATTGTTGATTCTTGTGTGTAAGGAATCTGACCACATACGGAGAAAATCATTGCATATTTGAAAAGTATTGGAGATCCTTGGCTTTTGATTTTTCTTAGAAAAAGGATCCTACTGAGAAAAATACGGCCCCAGCTTTGAATTTGTTTGACATAAATAGGAAGGTGGAAAGTGATGCCCAAGTCATTCTTTTCACTTGCTTTTCAGTTTGGATTATTTGTTTGCAAAAAATCTCAGGCAGATCTCAAGGGATGCTGGAAAAAGAGAATGTATTACAGTCAAGAGTTTCTAAAAACTTCCAAAACTTATCAGTCTTCTGAGGAAAAGAGGTGCGTGCCTCTTCTTCCGGAATCCTTACCTTTCTTTTTGTTCATGGGCTTGCTGTCATGTAGGGAGGGATTGAAGTCCTCAGTCATTTCTGAACACAGACTCTATCAACGCTGACTCTGAAGACACCAGAAATTAAATTGGATACTGTCAGAATAAAAATAGCTGGCTGCTGCTCACAGATTTCTTTGTTGAGGGGTGCTTTGGTGCCCTGTTGAGGTGCTTTTCTAGTAAATTAAATGTTGAGAGAATTACAGAGTTAATTTTCTTAGATCCTCCTTATTGCTAAAACAAAGTGTACGCCTTTAACCTTGTGCTAACATTGGATCATGGTGGTCGTGGACTTTGGACTAGCAGAACAAGCCTCCAGGAAAGAAAGAATTAAAAAAATAATGGAGAAGGAAAATTTAAAATAAAAAAAAATTTCTCCTATGTGCTGTTGTTTGACTTACCAATTTTGACTTTGTAAGATTCTTATTCTTCATGCCGTAAAGGTTGTATTAGTCAGCACATCAGTCTTTCAAAAGGTATAGGGTTGGAGGAAAATGGGAGAATGGGTGAGAGCGTTGGGATTTTATCCTGTTCTGGAGACAGCGCTAAGAGCTGCTCAGGGGTGATGTCATTTAACCCCTGCAGCAACTGCGTGACGTCGGTATTGTTACCTTCTTTATTTTCAGATGAAGAAATTGAGATTGAACACTTAAGTGACTTCCCCAGAGTTGCAGCGCTCTGGGAGTTCATTGTTGCTGTTTGCTTCCACCAACTGTCTCGTCTTGACTCTCTGTGAGGTTGCTCTTTGCTTTCCAATGGACGGCTGGTTCCCCCCCAACCCCTCCCCCCCTCCCCCCCCCCCTGCACACTACTGAGTGCTGAGCAGACAGGGTCCTGTGGTCCATGGGGTGTATCACCTGTCCAAGTGAAGGTCATGGTCAAGTGGAGGTGCAGGGGGAGAGGGTTCCTGAAAAGGCCACTCTGCAGCTGAGTGGCAGAGGGTGACTTCCAGTGAATCCCCTGAAGAAACGGGGCAGGACATTTCAAATTAGAATGGCATTTAAAAGGGTGGGTGGGGCAAACAGAGAGTTCTGTGGCTCCAAAGTGTGTGTGCACAGAAGCATTTAGGAGCTATAGGAAGGGAGAGGCTTCTTCATTTAAGTGATGTTCGTGGGCTGGCCAGCCCATCAGTGTTTGGGATATCGAGCATTGTCCTAGCCTGTTCCTTTGCATCTGGCAGGACTCTGTGGAGATCATGGAAGAGATTTATGGCTGGGAAAATGGAAGGATAGTTTCACAAGATCTGCTCAGACCCCTAATCAAGTTGTTGGACTGACAGAGCACCTGCTCTGCAGAGCCGTGTCTGAGTGTGCCACCGGTCACTTGGTCAGAGCAGAGGGGAAGAGGGGCACTGGCCATTCTAACAGCCGGAGAGCTGCGTGCCTCTGTAATCCCCAGGAATGTGTCCCAGAACACTGATGTTCTCGCTCTCAATCTTACCACAACTAACCCCACCGTAGAGGCAAACTCGGATCTAACACCATAAATGTTTTATTATGCACTGTTTAAGTTTTACTATTGTTATTTACTTGATGTGTTTTTATTTTTGGGTGAGATCAGGCTGATTAAAAATACTGTTTTTATTACATTAACTCATGGAATGCCATATTTTACGCATTGCATTTGTTTGGAGACATCTCACCACACTGTGACAGTGTCTCTTACATAATTACATAATCATTTGAGTGTACCTTCTCTTGCCTGTTGATTTCTCAGAACACTCAGTTACATTTTAATGGAAAATAGTGACTGATTCTCACATAAATTGGATTTGACCAAAGTACATTACTTAAACATTAATCTTTAATTCAGCTTATTAATATGTTTAGGATAGTGCATCCTCATTTATAAGTGAAATATGTTTGTAATTTCCCCTTTATAATAATACATTTTCTCCAATTTTAATATCAGGTGTATCCAGATTAAGTAGAATGATTTTGAAGTATTTCTTCTTTTTCTGTTGTCTGTAAGATTTGGCATGATCTGTTTTTTGAAATTATCTTTTACTTTTATTTATAAATATTAGTTGTCTGTTTTTTGAGACTTTGAAAGAAAAAATAAGAAGTTAACTGCTGACTCCATACTGAACCTTAGAGTCAAAGCATTCTATAATAGACATACTCTTATCTGACAATGTGAATGTTACTTTCTTTGCATTATTATTATTATTATTGCTTAATATTTCCATGCAACAATCGTCTGATTTCTTTTCTGAATGTATTTATCTTCATTCATTCTTTACGAGGTTTTTGTTTCTAGTCCTTAAACATTATTGTTAAATTTTAAGCCTTTTGGCTTGGTGCCTGTGGCTCAATGGGCTAAGGCACCAGCCACGTACACCTGAGCTGGTGGGTTTGGATCCAGCCCAGGCCCACCAAACAACAATGACGGCTGCAACCAAAACATGGCAGGGCGTTGTGGCGGGCGCTCGTAGTCCCAGCTACTTGGGAGACGGAGGCAGGAGACTCGCTTGAGCCCAGGAATTGGAGGTTGGTGTGAGCTGTGATGTCACGGCACTCTATCCAGGGTGACAGCTTGAGGCTCTGTCTCAAAAAAAAAAAAAAAAATTTTTAAGCCTTTTTAATTCTGTGAAGGCAAAAAGTAGAAACCTAATAAACACATGCATATATAAAAAATAAAAAAAAATAAGAAAAAGAACTTAAAAATATATTTACATCAATAATTAAAAAAAAGAAATGGTGAGGAAGTACAAGATACTTAAAATTTTTAGTTTATATTTTGTCTACATTAACTTTATAGTTTGACTTGAATCACTTGGGATTATGTGTTAGGGTTTTTTGTTTTTTTTTTTTTTTGAGACAGAGCCTCAAGCTGTCACCCTGGATAGAGTGCTGTGGCATCATAGCTCACAGCAACCTCCAATTCCTGGGCTCAAGCGAGTCTCCTGCCTCCACTTCCCAAGTAGCTGGGACTACAGGCGTCCACCACAACGCCCGGGCTGGATTTGAACCTGCCAGCTCAGGTGTACATGACTGGCGCCTTAGCCCGTTGAGCCACAGGTGCCGAGCCATGTGTTAGGTTTTTTAATTGAAGCATTATAGCGGTGGTTTGTTGCAAGGGCTTTGGAGGCAGACTACTGGCCTCTAATTCCTGTTCTGCTGCTTGTTATCAATTTTAGCCATGGACTTTAGGCATGATAGGAGTTTTTCTTGTCGGGGTGGCCCTGAGGTCTGGGTTAATACATGTCAAATACATAGAGCCATGCTTGACATCTGGCAAGAGCTCAAACGAAGTTACTTGCCACTCTTTGTGTCATTAGTCCAGAAGGTACAAGAGTCAAAAAGTGTATTTGGAAATCTGATAAGTCTGTGGATAAAACTCATTTTTTCCCAAACAAGGTGGAGTACAGTGTGATCTTTATTCATAAACACCTTATGCTTTGTAAAAATGCATTTTTCCTCTTATTAAAACACCAATCTGGAGGGTAGAGAAATAAAAAGAAAAAATATGCCCATTGTGGATATCACTGTACACATTTTGCTTTATTTCTTTTAGGTCTTTTTACTCCCTGAAGCTTAGGTTTCTAAAAATGTAGTTAGCACCATATTGTATAAATAATCTCCAGACTGCTGTTTTAAACCTGTGCTAGCACGAATGTGATTTCATGTGATCAGCATCTACACAGTAGTTATAAATTCTTGCACCACAGTACATCAAGATGATTTTTACCTGTGTTCATTTAACCTTATGTTTCTTTTGTTGATTCAGTCACTTGTGCTTTTTAGTCGATTCCGGTTTTTGTCTCAGTTCCCTGATGACTATATTTCTTTGCAAAAGTTCTTTCTTATTTGGGCAGTAGTCCCTGAAATGGAATCACTGAGTCATAGGCAAAGAATGCCATTAAATCTCACTGCATGTTACGATGCTTCCCAAGTGCAAGATCTTTTTTACTGTGCTTCCTCCACATTGGGTATTACCTTAAAGACGCACTAACATTTAATGGCAAACGGTATCTCCCTGATGAGTCAAGGTTTTAATTAGTATGTCAGTGTTTTCACGAGTGAAGGCCGTGTTACTTCTTTTGTGAATTCTCTGATAATGTCTTTTCCTGTCATCTTGTGTGTTTCTCAAACACAGTGCTTTGTCAGTGTGTATGAACTTTTCATAAATTAAATTGGTAACTTTTTGTCTGGGATACATAAGGCATTTTTCCCCCTAGCTCATTTGCCTTTCTGATTGCTTAAAACCTTTTGATGTTTGGAATTTTTAAATTTCATTCGGTACAACACAGGGTGGCTGTAAAGTTCATGTGCAATATAAATTATGGCCGCCCTGTCTATGGATACCTTCCTTTGTGATTTCTTCTAGAGCTTAAGAAAGAAAACCCTAACCTTATTTTTCTACATAGGGTAACAGAAGGAATCACACAGTGATTCTCCACCCGTATAACTTTAACTGACAATAAAGATTATTACCTGTATGTGGATGGTAAATTCAATAGTGAAAGCCCCTCTCTCCTTATCCCTCCCCAAATTCTTTTTCTCTTTAAAATGTGTGTTAGGATTTCTTTCAGGGACGATAAAACATGTATTTGCATGTAATTTAACCTGAAAGAGACCATCATCCTGTACCTTCCTTTTATTATTATATTATTATTTTTATTGTTGGGGATTCATTGAGGGTACAAGAAACCAGGTTACACTGATTGCATTTGTTATGTACCTTCCTTTTGATCACATAAAAATATATTTTGGAGCTGTTTCCGTATGAGTAGTTAGAAACCTATTACTACATGTATGTCACACATATATGCGTCTATCTCAATCAGCATATTCTGCCAAGGAAAGTACCGTTTAGTCACACCTGTCCTGACAGGCCTTTGATCCTTTCCAGATTGTTTTATGGATTTTAAGCTAAGTAAGTTTTCCATCTCCTAGAGGTTTAAGAAATGCTTGGTGTCATCCCTTCATTATTAGGAATCTTTTACTGTGCACAGAACACTCTTGAGATGTAATTAGGAAAAGACAAACTCTGGGCTTGGTGCCACCCACATACACCTGGTTGGAATCCAGCCCTGGCCCGCCAAACAACAAAGACGGCTGCAACCAAAAAATAGTCAGGCGTTGTGGTAGGCGCCTGTAGTCCCAGTGACTTGGGAGGCAGAGCCAGGAGAATTGCTCAAGCCCAGGAATTGGAGGTTGCTGTGAGCTATGATGTCACTGCACTCTACACAGGGCGACAGCTTGAGGCTCTGTCTCAAAAAAAAAAAGAAAGACTCTCTGAATCAAAATGGTGGGACATAAAAAGGAGCTTGGAGATTGTGAAGGTTTAACTTTTTGATTTAATAGAAGGATTATTTTTTAAATTGGTGTTTGTGATACATATTGGGATACCATTGTCTTCAGCATAACAATGCATTTCACAGCTTAATTCATCCATTACCCTGTAATGCAGGGTTGAGCCACAGCAATAATTATAAATCGTACATGTTTACAAGTAAATATACCACTGATCCAAATAAGACGGGCAGCAAGAATCATACTGTGTCCATGTAAGAAATCAATGAAATGTAATTGATAATGAACTGTATCTCATGGACTCCAAACATCGCTTCTGCCTTTCTATCCCACCTATCATCTAAACAAAAAGCTGCCTGTGCCAGGGTGGCATTTTTTATTTCTATCCTGTAATAAGTCTCTAGAGTTCCACCCTGTTGTATTTTCTAGACCTAGGCTTGGTGTATTATGCATAGGAAACATGTTTGCCTTTGATGTTTTGCCCTCATACCAAGTGAGGCTTTAAGATTTAAGAGATGAACCATACTGTTTGCTTATCTGTGTGAGGAGTGAGTAAAGAATGAGTCTAACTCAGCACACTAAAACTCCTCTGACCTGTAAAAACTGTAAACAGTCAAAGCCTGTTACAGTTGCTTTGTGTTCAAAACACACTTACTGTTTGAAGCTAGCAAAGTCGCTGGTCAGGTTCTTGCACAGGGCTCATTGAAGCATTTGGTCTTTAAAAATCCTTCATCTCTAGAGCTGACTGATTAAAAAAACAAAAAAAAAAAGAAAGAAAAGAAAACATCCTTCATCCTGTAACAGCTTAAATCAATACAGCCAGTACAGAGAAAAAAAGCAGGTTAGATTTTCTCTGAACATGCGATTGAAAAATATATTTGCTGGGAATCAGTGGACTGATGGCATAGCCGAGGTGCCTGTGATTCAGAAGGGTTGTTGCTCATGAATTGCATGGGAAAGAACTAAAAATAGAAATGTGAATTTTCCAGAACACTGTGATGCCAAAAATGGCTCACCAATCTGCTGAGAGCTGGGCTGTTGTGTGCCCAAGGTACAGTAACAAAAAACGGGCATGCAAGGTCCCCGTAGACTGCATCTGTCCCCTTCCCTGACACTGCTCTTCTCCCCAGATGGCGTGTCAGTGGCACTTCCCTGGTGTCACCCCTCATGCTTCTTCAATGTTTTGCTGCCTCTCTGGGATGGAGCAGGTGTTCCTTTGATTTCTTTCTTTTCTTAAGCCTCTGTGACTGTGCAGGCCATTCCTCCCTCCCCCGAGAAAAACACACACGTGCATGCTGTCTGCTTTTCCCTGGTTACTACATTGTTCCCATTTTTTTTTTTTAATTGGCATAGGGAAAAGGAAAATCCACTCATTTTCTGTTGGGTCCCTTCTGGAATTTGCCTTGGGGCTGCTGGGCCAGCCTTGACTGCAGCCAGTTTATCAGCAGTGCATTAACCTCTCCCATAACCCCTCCCCTCGGAGCCCTGTCTGCACAATGTAATGTAACATTAAAAGCTTACCCAAATAGCAGGGATGACTGCATCTTGTTGATTACCGGGGGCTATTAAAATTCTCTTGCTTAGCTTTAAAACACGCACACACACCCCTACACGAAATCTCAGCTATTTCCAGGAACTGAGAAACTGCCGTGTCTCTGGCCCTAGGTGTTCCCGCCTGAAGGCACCGACAAGGTTGGAATGTGCCTGCTGCCGCCCCTTTTACAGTTCATAAATCTTCCCATTTGTCGTGCGTTTGCCGTTCCAGACATGTTTATTCGTGGGGGGATTTCCACTGACAGCATCACCCATTGTAAACCAGGAGGAAGAAGCTGGAATTAGAATGGTTGCGTTGTTCTTTGTTAGAAAAGAATCCCGATTGTTTGTAGACAAATATTTGCTTTTGAAGGATCTGGTGGTGTGTTGGTGGCTTTGTTCACGTCCATAAACACATGCTCTCTTGCCTTCTACGGGCATCGAAGCACGTGTTACCCAGATCATCTCCTAATGCTGGGAGCCTGGGTCTGTGTTACTCAAGTATGAATAACTTCCTGCCTCCTCTTCCTCCTCCGTTTCCCTACTCCAGTTTAGCTCATTTCTTCAATGGGGCAGGTCCCAAAGAGTCTGTATGTTTTCCTGTTGTGGGTGACATAGAAAAGCCACCCTTCTAGCTGTAGCTAGAGATGAATATTGCCACGTGCCTCTTCTTGCTTTATGTCAAACCATCATCAGAGAAAGAGGCTTTAGGTACATACTTTGTCTTTAGAGGAAGTCAAAAGCAGGGGACTAGGGTGGGAGTCCCCACATAGCCTCCCAGAGCCTCAGTTTCTTCATCTGATGATGAGAAAGAATTCCTAAACATTTGCACTTGTAACACAGTCTTGTTAGATGTTTTGAGGATTAAATGACTTGAATGGACATCAAGTCCACAAAGTAGCGTTTACCCTGTAGAAAGTGCTCAGTAAATGTTTGCTTTGAAGACAGATCTCTGTCTCTGTTTACAGATCAGGAACACTGAGGCACAGGACAGTTGAGCCACCTGGCCAGGGACACGGCACGGAGCAGAGGCCAGGCTTTCTCTGAAGCTGAGGGTCTTTGCTAACACCCTGTGCTGCCTCTTAGGAAAAAAATGGCTTGTCAGCCGACAAAAATGGGCAGTTATTTGAATGGGAAATGGAATAGTGCGTGAAATGTGTGTGATTGCTTCTGAATCTGACGTGAGGGACTGCAGACAGGAGCTGGGTATCTGTGTGGGGCAGGGCAAGGGGCGCTGCAAGTGAGGAAGACCCTAAGCCCCAGAAGCTGCGGCCGAGGAGACAGCAGCAGTTGGCAGAGACTTGCAGCGCTGTGTAATAGGGTCCAGAGAAAAAGATCTTCAGGGTCCTGCGGAGGGAATCTGCCTTGAGCCAGGTGGGTGGGGTTAGATGTACGTGAGATCTCTGAAGGGAGTGACTGGGGACTTCCTGTGGGAACCCCAGGCCTACTGAAGCACAATGGGCTGTACAGATGACGGGGACCCAGCTAAGCTGTTCACTGATCAATGCATGTACCCTATAAGTCATTTTTAGCTTGTCTATAGACAAGCTAATTTTTTCTTTTTTTTTAAACCAGAAGAGAGCTTTGGGTAGCTCAGTATAAAGCTAAAATAAATCCTGAACATCCCCCAACCCTGCCAGGTGAAAGGGAAATATTGAAGAGTCAGGTGGGGAATGTGTAAAATTCCCATTCTGTAAGCACACTCAGGGATTTCAATGGAGTAAGAATGGAGTTAGGGGGACCACTTGGAGGTAATTCAGGCAGTAATAAATTACATAGACCATCAGGGGGATCCTTAGGGATGAAGGATATAGAATCCAGGGTGTTAATAAGCAGAGTCCAGGCCCTCTCTCCTCCTGGCTCTGAGATCTTAAACCTCTCCAGGCTTTAGGTTCCTCACCTGCCACGTGAAAAGCATCTCTTTGAGTGTAGGATTCCAGATGAACTTGAGCTACAGTGGGAAGAAGACTGGGGTGTTTATTTTAAAAACTGAAAGGGGACGATATTTGGTCAGATTAATTTCAACAGGCCTGATATATGGAGGCTGCTGCCTTAATTAGTTTATTTGGATCATGTAGCCACCCTCTTATGATGAATACCAAGTATTCATCTGGAAGGTTTATAGTCTTAAGGTTTGTAAGGAATGCCATTTGCAGAACAATAGATTCCTTATTTGTTAAATTTGGAAGTCACATAGAAATAAGAGACTTCATCAATATCTGGTAACCTTTTCGCACTTTAAAATATTGAAAGGATAAATGATGCTGATGGAGTCTTGCCTTGTATCATGAATTATGTATGTGGCGTGCCCTGGAGTCCTTTAACGGCCTTGCATAACGAATCCTCTTTAGTTCTAGCTTATTTCCAGTGGTGGTGCCTATGGAGGAAGAGGTCAGAGCAAATGCATTAAGAAGATTCACTTAGTGCAAGATGATTGGGTTTTGCCATCCTATTCTGTCTACTGCTTTTGTTTGTGCGTTGTTTTTTCATTATCGGATTTGGGGAGGGTAGAAGGAGCAGCCTCTGCGGCAGGAACAGCTGTGTGTGCTGGGCTGATGACAGAGCACAGAGCCCTCACCCCTCTTCTTGGTTCGATGCACCTCCAAAGCATCTCTCTTCTTGCCAGTTTCTTCCTCTTTGCACCTTTAAATTCTTCCAGGCTATGAGCCTCTGTCAAGCTCTTTAGGTGGCATAAAAAAGCATGTTGGTTCTTGGCTACTTTTTTAACATAATCATAAAATGAAATAAACAATTAGGAACATGTTCGTGAGATCTCTTCTCTCACTAATTTTTTTTCTAGACTGTAGATAAAAAGAGGAAGAATTAAAAAGTAAGAAACGAGGCCAGGCATAGTGGCTGATGCCTGTGAATCTCAGCACTTTGGATAGCTAAAGGAGGAAGATTGCTTGAGGGCAAGAGTTTAAGACCAACCTGGACAATATAGCAAGTCCCTCATCTCTATTTAAAAAAAATAGAAAAATCAACTGGGCATGGTGACATGTGCTTGTAGTCCCAGCTGCTCATGAGGTTGAGGGAGGAGGATTGTCTGGGTCTAGGAATTTGAGGTTACAGTGAGCTATGATTATGCCAGTCCAGTAAGACCTTTTTTTTTTGGAGACATTAGAGTTTCACTTTGCCACCTTTAGTAGAGTGTCACGGGGTCATAGCTCACAGCAACCTCAAACTCTTGGGCTCAAGCGATTCTCTTGCCTCAGCCTCCCAAGTAGCTCGCTAGTTTTGAGGTCTTGCTCTGGCTCAGGCTGGTCTGGAACTCGTGAGCTCAGGCAATCCACCTGCCCTGGCCTCCTAGAGTGCTAGGATTATAGGTGTGAGCCATTGCACCTAGCCTTAAGACCCTGCCTCTTAAAAAAATAAGTTGACCACCCAAAGAACTGTAACAAACTGATCAACATAAAGAACTAGGCTTATTGTATTGGTATGTACATGTGGCGCAGTTATGGTCTACGAAAATTAGGTCATCTTAAGGAGGTGGTCAGTGTGGTCAGCTATGGAGGTTCTGCTGGTTATGAAATGGAGCAGAGAATACTAGTCTCCTTTCTCTTCCTTTCCTCTCTCTTCTAGCAAAGATTCCTTTAGGATCTGAGAGAGATATCAGAAATACTGCTTAAATTTCACACATAGAAATAGTGATGACTGTGAAAAGCCAGTTGTCACATTGCTTGTTTTTTTTTTTTTTTTTTTGAGATAGAGTCTCACGTTATTGCCCTCTGTAGAGTGCGGTTGCATCACAGCTCACAGCAATTTCCAGCTCTTGGGCTTAGTTGATTCTCTTGCCTTGGCTTCTAGAGTAGCTGGGATTATAGGCACCCACCACAACACCTGGCTATTTTATGTTAGCAGTTTGGCCGGGGCCAGGTTTGAACTCGCCACCCTCGGTATATAGGGCCATGGGGCCGGTGTCCTACTCACTGAGCCACAGGTACTGCCCCACATTGCTTGTTTTAGGGAGGGAGGAGCCTCCCAGGTACAGATGTCATACCTGGCATATCGGTAACGTATTAGAAAGGCCCTACCCGTGTGTTTCATTGTGGACAGGTTGATGAGCTGCCTCATCTTCCATGAGGTGAGTTGTCATTTGTGAGGATGATCCAAGGGAGAGATTTAGTGTTTGGGGGCAGCTCTAGACTGAGGCAGTGGCTAGCGGCCACCTCTGTTTGGACATGTCTATCTGTCTACCAGACTGGTTCCCGTGTAGTAGTGAGAGTGCCACTGGGTAATCAATTTACAGTTAGTTTAAAAATGTTGGCCCATCCTTCTCTGTGGTTAATTATGGTTTTTAGCCCACAGACGATTTTTAAAAAAATCTTTGCACAAATAATTGTTTAACCTAGTTTGGCTATATACAATGCAGTGCTCATGCAATATGGAGAAATGGGATAATATCTAGAGTTTATATGTAGGGAGATCCTTACTCATTTAATCTTATATTAATTCACCAAGAATTTACAGAGGCCTTGCAGCCAGTTCCCACCACGATGGGAGATTCAGCAGGAATCACTCTCAGAGCCTGTCCTCAGGGAACTTGGTCCAGAGGGGGGTCAAGCTTGTGTACAACTCTAATGCATGATAAAAAGTAAATTTAGACAAAGTGCCATGAGAATTCAGAGGAGAGAGAGAATCCTTCCAGTTGAATGAGCCATGGAGAAACTCAAGTTCCTTTTATTAGTGGTGGGAAAGGCGACCTGAGAACAAAAAAAAGAATTAAACAAATGGTCTTTTCATGGAGCCCTGAGTTTTTATTTAACCTGTTACTAAAAAAGTGCAGTAATTGATCATTTTTGAATTATTGCTAGCCTGTTATCATGAAAGTGTAACTTGCATTAATTTTAAAATCTTGAGATGGAATTAATAACAGAGTCGTAACATTATTTAAAAAAACTTTTTTTTTTCAATGTGACACCCCTAGGCAGGTCCATATGAATTCTCAGGAATGTTTATTTTATTTTTGCCGTCTTTTAGAAACAGTTAAAAGCATACTTTTCAAGAGCGTGAGAGTATATTTTTAACTTGGGCTTTGACCAGTGTCTGTGAGCGGTTGATTCATTCTGGTCTCTCTGCAGTCAAACCACTCTACTCATGATAGTCTGTGTCTATAGCTGCTCCACCCGAGACCCTCAGGCGTTAGAATCTCATAAGGAGAGGCATCTAGATCCTTCGAATGTGCAGTTTGCAGTAGGGCTCGTGCTCTTATGAGACTCTGATGCTGCTGCTGGTGTGACAGTAGGCGGAGCTCCGGTGGGGATGTGAGTGATGGGGAGTGGCTGTAAATACCCATGAAGCTTTGCTCGCTTGCCTGCCGCTCACCTCCTGCTCTGTGGCCCAGTTCCCACAGGCTGTGGCCTGGCCCATGGCCTGGGGGTTGGGGGCTGCAGTGGTATCAGTTACACGTCTCCCCATTCTCTGATGAAGGTCTATTGTACAAGCAAACCATACTTTTTTTTTTTTGAGACAGAACCTCAAGCTGTCACCCTGGATAGAGTGCTGTGGCATCACAGCTCACAGCAACCTCCAATTCCTGGGCTCAAGCGATTCTCCTGCCTTCACCTCCCAAGTAGCTAGAACTACAGGCGCCCGCCACAACGCCCGGCTATTTTTTGGTTGCAGCCATCATTGTTGTTTGGTGGGCCCGGGCTGGATTCAAACCCACCAGCTCAGGTGTATGTGGCTGGCGCCTTAGATGCTTCAGCCACAGGCACTGAGCTGCAAACCATACTTTTTGATTCATGAATTCCTATCATGATTTAATTTAGGATCCCTCCAGGTAATTGCTTATTAGAGTAGTTCACAAGATGAGAGAGAGATACAGAATCACATGAGCATTTTCTAGTTCATTCATACAGTTCTGTCTTCCACAGAAAATAAGTGAGGGAATCACTGTTTATGAGAATGTGTAGAGGCTGGGCTTGGTGGCTCACATCTGTAATCCTAGCACTTTGGGAGGCCGAGGAGGGAGGATTGCTTGAGGCCAGAAGTTTGAGACCAATCAAAGCAACAAATATAGTAAGACCCCTTTTCTAAAAATATTTAAAAAATAAGCCAGGTATAATGGCATGTGCGTGTGGTCCCAGCTACTCAGGAGGCTGAAGAAGGTTTATCTCTTGATCCCAGGAGTTCAAGGCTACAGTGAGCTATGATCACACCACTGCACTCCAGCCTGGGGATAGAGTGAGACTTCATCTCTAATAAACAATTACAAAACCCCAGAATGTGTAAGTAACTGGAGAGAGAGAGAAGAGACTCAGTGCCATTTACTGTCCCAAATCCTTTTTTACCAGGTCTAAGAGTGACCCTTACCAGGCAGCCACTGAAACTCCCCGTTTCAGCACCTGAGTTTCATCTTCTGAGAAACAGTGGTCTGTTAGGGAGAGTGCTGTTGACCAGCTGAGTGCCTGTTGCACAGCTGACACCCAAATGGGTATTAGCCCAGTGGCAAAGAGTAGCACTTCTGGGTTCCTGTCTTTCTTTTTCTCTATTCTTCTTGCAGAGAGAGAGAATAATAAAACTACTTCAGCCAGGAGTAAAGCTTTCCAAAAAACTGTTCAGCCAAGTCCCAGGAGACCCAGAATTGAAGCTTCTTTGTCGCCCCTTCCTTTTGAGCTTGGCTTGGTTTGGTGCCTTTCCCATGGCTGCATTGTCAGAAGGGCAGACCAGGCCGGCCGAATGAGCCAGGGTGTGGGGGCAGCTCCTCTGCAGTAGGAGTAATCCCTGCCCTAGTTTTCCTGCCTTTCTGAATAAAATAATAGGACCCGTTTTATATAAACCAGACCTCTGACCTTTTGGGACTGTGAAGCTTACATTCTTCCAAGATACTGAATGTCAGATTGGGGAACAAAAAGTAGTTGGACTAAGTGACAACTCCAGTTTGATAGTAATTACTAGGCATTTCAGAGCTGTTAGAGTCAGCGCACCTGAGTCAGCTGGGATTTGACAGTTGAGTGATGTAAAATTGTACTTAACAGCCACTTTCTAAAACAAAGAAGTTTTCTGGAAAGTCATGTTTGGTTTCATCTGTGGCTTTTCAGCATAACTGTTCTTCTCCAGGGCCTTCCTGGCCAGTGTCCCTGATTGGGTTTGGACTCAGAGCCTTCTGAGTAGGGGTAATTCCAGGCCTCCTTTCTCTCCATCTCCTGTGCCTACTCGGTTTTTGTTTTTTTTTTTAAATACTGCATCTCTTTATTGCAGAATTTGTACTTGTTTGAAAAATACAAAATGTTGCATTGATAAAATCAAAGCACTTGAAAGGGTAAGCACAGGAAAAGGTCCTTTCAGAAAGAGGGCAGCAAGCATTCCTATCTCCCTCCACCAGTGAAGGAAAACTACCTTTGTAAATGAAAATAAGCCGGGCTTTCATTACACATTGATTTAAACAGAGTTACACGAACATCCTCTGGTACATTCATTCATAGAGGTCTTATGTATAAATATATATAGTAACTATCTTAGAAAATGGTAAGGATCTCATCATGCATTATCTTTTTGTGCTCAGACTTCACATTCAGTCTCTACCTACAGCTTAATCAGAATCACAAAAACAATATGAAGATAATGCCTACTCGTTTTTAAATAAATGTCATATTCCAGAGTTTCGCATTTCTGCCTTTTGAGTTTTGTTTCTCAGACTAAGTGTAGCTAGGTCTTCAGGGTGAAACTTTTAAATGTTTATTTATTATTTATTTTCACTTAGATGGATTCCTAATTGATTTGTTGGAAACAAGGTATGCTTTTTTGTAGCGAATATGTGATTCACAGATAAAGCCAAAAGAAATCTCAGGTTATCTTTTGAATGAGACAGTTTCAGTACCACATTGTGTACTTTTTGAAATTACATTATCTCCGTCATCACTGTCTCCCCCCTCTTTCTCCTGGAGCCTGTAGATGAGTTTAAAGATGAGATGTCTGCAGAGTGACCCCACATCCAAGGGCTTCCATCCTGGGCTGTGACGGAAAACTCAGTTTATATGTTAACATAAATCTCTAAACCATCTGGCAGGTAGCTGGTACCAGCCACAGGAAGGTAGTAGCTAATTTTATGCTCCTTGTGGTTCTTTTTGTAAGATGATGTGAATTATATATTTGCATATTTTAGGAGAAAGAAATTTAAAAAGTGCTCTCATGGAAACAGTCATGCGTAGGCTTTGGCATTTTGACTTGTCTGAAACCAAGGTCACCATGTGAATATTTAGGATATGAATTTGGTCCCAGGAGCATTAAAATTATTTTTTCTTGGTGACTTTTAATATGAAGGTATTGTGTCCACTCACGTGTGAGGTAGAACCAAAGAGGAGGAGGAACTGGGGCAGGACCGTCCAGTTGCTTGGTATGGATGGTACCCATTGAGTTCTGCAGGGCAGGGCAGCCCTCGGGGCCCTTAGCAGCCGTTTTAGTTTGGGGTAAGGGCTGGAAAATGGCACCAGTTTCACTGACTTAAATACGAGGAGAAATTTTGTTGCTTTTTAATTCATTGTAAAGACTGTTAGCAATGGTTACATCTCAACATTGTGATAGTTATTAAATTTCAAGGGTTTCATGAGACAAAAAGCCTGTTTTTTGTTCTAAGTTATGCATCATATTTTGTCTCATTTTGGTTTTAGTCCAATACTAAATAGAACTTATAGAGCATTCTGCTTAGAATTACAGTGGACAGATATAAAAAGGAGTTTGATGTTGTTCCAGCCTGAAATGATTTAACTGATGAAGTTAAAGGACACATGCAGACTTTTCGTTATAATTGCTAATAAGGCACTTTGAGATGCAACTCTCAGACTGGTGTGTTCATTGTAGGAATTTTATGCAATCGTTGGGGTTTTTGTCCTGAAGAAATAAGTGGTTGTGGATTTAAATATGTAGCATATATAAACATGTATGCATATGAGCCTGAAAAAAATGAAAACTATACCAGGCATTCAGTTTTTCACGAAAATTAGAACAAGAGCAAGGGTCTCTCTTGTTAGTTTGCTGTTACTTAATTGATGATTTTTTAAGTTATTGGTTCAATGAATTCAACCATCAGTGCTGAGTGAGGTGATCTGGATAGCAATGGTTACATCTCAATGCCATCTTGATGGCATTTCATTTAGGGTGAAAATGTTGGCAAAGTAGTTGTCACTTCATCTTGAAGCGTCTTGTTTGCTATGGTGATGGTAGGGTCCACACACAGTACCAGAGAGCCCAAGGTAACACCTGAAGACATAGCCTAGAGAATTCATACAACAGTGTTTCTAGGCTGGCCAACATGGTGCCTTGTTTTCTTAGGTCTGGACATCCATCCCGGCAAAATGGAAAATAATAGAATGCATGCCTGAAGTTTCCTGATTGTGGCATATTTTAGTCTTCTTTTGATGAAAGAAGGCAGGGGGTTGTTACTATTTTTATATCAGATGGACCTACCCTAGCAAGCAGAGACGAGAGTGTTGACACGTAGCACAGAGTCTGGTATCTTTGGATACTTGCCACCAAAGAGAGTGTACCGAAGAAATGATGTCACGTGAGTGGGATGGGTTTCCATGTTTTGTTCTGTGCTCTTTGTGTGGAATCTCAGGCCTGTGTGTGCTCCCTCTGACAACACCTTTGCTCTCAAGGAAGGATTTGCAGCTCAAAGAGGGGGCAGGCATAGTAAACATTAATTACCTGCATTTAAGTTGTTTTGTGGCACCATGGGACAAGGGGGAAAGCATTCAGGTTGTGGAGCCAGCCAAATGTGATTTCAAATTCCAAATCTTCCGCCTAAGGTTTATAATCCCGGGCAAGTTATTTCATCTGTTTAAGCTGTCACTTATCTGAAAAATAAGATTAATACCATATGTCACTTAAAATTACTGAAAGATATAGTTAGACCTTGAACAATACAGCTGTTCGGGGTGCTGAACCGCTACACATTGAAAATCTGAGTATAACTTTTGACTCTCCCAAAAGTTAACTTCTAATAGTCTGTTGACTGGAAGCCTTGCTGATAAATGGTTGATTAATATATATTTTATGTTATATGTATTATATATTGTATTCTTAGAATAAAGTAAGTTAGAAAAGAGAAAGTGTCAGGACTGAGAAATATATTTACTATGATGTGGAAGTGGCTCATCATATGCATCTTCATCCTCATCATCTTCACACTGAGTCAGCTGAGGAGGCAGAAGGAGAGGAAAAGGGGTTGGTTGTGCTGTGTCGGGGTGTTTGGTACAGGTGGATGGAAACCCGAGTCACAGTTGACTGGCAGAGTTCAAACCCATATTGTTCAAGGGTCCACTCTACACACTAACTATGAACTAATTTGCTTAAGAAAATATTACTTAAAATATTATATAGCAAAAATACCTCTTGATGTCCACTTCTATGAATTTTAACTTATGTAGATTTATGTAACCACCTCCACAATCAAGGCCCAGAATAATTCTCTTACCCCAGAAAAACTTCATCCTGCTGTCCTGTTATGATTACACTCTTCCCTAATCATAAAGATTTACTCCTAAGAAGGGTCGTGGGGTACAAACTGTGCTTAACTTACATTTTCTATCACTCCAAACTTCGAAAAATCTTTAGCTTATAACATTAAAAAATATAAATGTTCAGAATCCTTCTAGGTAGCAGGGAAGGAGGGATAATATATCATATTTTTTTCATTTGTCTCCCTTCCTCACCCTTTTCTCAGGAAAAAAACTTACATAATTCTGCCTGTTCATTGGAAAAGCTAAATGCCAAAACGTCTAATTCTCAGACCATTTTTTTCTATGCTTTGAGATTCTCGAGAGTAAAATCATGCACTGATTTGAAATTTCACAAAACTGTGTTTTGTACCACATTTAACATCAGCTCCAGCTGAACTTGTGAAACAGACACTTTGTCAACAAAATGCCTCCATCTTTTGAACCGCTCAGGATTCTTTAAAAGTTGACGTCTGCCCTTAGGTGACTCATAGTCCGACTTAAGAGACAGAACTAAGAAAGGCTTCCTGTCTGTGTTAGGGGTTGAATTGTGTCCCCACTTTCAAAAAAGATAAGTTGGAGACCTAATCTCTGGTCCCCCAGAATGTGGCCTTATTTGGAGCCAGGCAGAGGTGAGTTAAAATGCGGTCATCAGGGTGGGTTCTATTCTAGTCTGACTCGTGTCCTTATAAGCAGGGGAACTGTAGACTCAGAGATACACGTGGAGGGAGATTGCCACGTGACGATGGAAGCAGAGATTGGGGTGATATACCCTCAAATCAAGGAGCCCCCAAGATCTCTAGGAAACCACAAGAAGCAGGGGAGGGGCCTGGGCCAGATTCTCCCTCGAGGCCTCAGAGGCAGCCAGCTCTGCCCACACCCTCCTCTTGGGCTTCAGCTTTTAGAGTTGTGAGATTATAAATTTCTGTTAAGCCACCATTTGTGGTACTATTTTACAATAGCCTTAGGAAAGTAATGTACTATGCTTGGTTAAAAAAAAAAAGAAAACTTATTTGTTTAAGAGACAGGCTCTCGCTATATTGCCCAGGTTTTAATACAGTGGCACTTTGAGCTCATTAAATGGCTTTGAACTCCTGGCTTCAAGCCATCTTCCCACCTCAGTCTCCATAGTATTTGGGACTATAGGTGTATACTAGCATGCATTCCTAATTTTTGAACTAATTTAAAGAATTTTTTTTTTTTTTTTTTGTAGGGACAGTCTCACTTTGTCGCTCTGGGTAGAGTGCTGTGATCTGTCAACTCCTGGGTTTAGGCGATTCTCTTGCCTCAGCCTCCCGAGTAGCTGGGACTACAGGTGCCTGCCACCACGCCCTACAGTATGGCCAGGGCTGGGTTTGAACCCTTGGTGTAGGGGGCTGGCGCCCTGCCCACTGAGCCACAGCTGCTGGCCAAGAATTTCCTTTAGAAATGGGTTCTTGCTTCATTGCCCAGGCTGGTTTTGAACTCCTGGCCTCAAATGATCCTCTCCCAGCTTGCCCTTCAAAATGCTAGGTGTGAGCCACAGCACCCAGCCCAGTTATGTCCTTGAATAGATTTCAGCTAGGCTCTGTCTCCACCAGCTCTGCAGAGTCGCCCTTGTTTGGTCTTCAGCGATTTTCACGTGGTCTGTGGTTAGTCCTTAGTCCTCCTGTACTTGACCCCACGGTCATTCCTTCCTCTCTTCGCCTTCCTGGAAACGCTGCCTCCCCCAGCAGGTGGCTTCTTGGCCCCTATCCCACGGGGCTCCCTGGTTGCTTTCTTACCTTGCGAGATGCTCTTCCCACCCTCCTCCCAGCATCTAAGGGTGACGGGCCCCAGAGACGAGGCTGTCCTCAGGTTACTTCTTCCCTCTTCTCTCTCTGAGGGATTGGCAAACCTTTTCTCCAAAGGTCCAGATGATGAACATTTAAGGTTTTGGGGGGCTGCAGCTATTCTTCTCCGCTGGTGTAGCACAAGAGCAGGTGTAAACAATGAGTGTGGCCGTGTTCCCATCAAGGTATTTGTGGATACTCATGTGTAACTTTCTTATGGTTTTTATGTCCAAGAGTATTGTTTTAAATTGAATGTAACCAGTTGAACATGTAAAAACCATTCTTGAGGGTCCTACCCACAGAGGCAGTGGCCTGTGGCTGTTGTTTGCCATTATTGTGATCTCATCCAATCCTTTGTCTTAATATACAGCAAATATGCTTGTGAATGAAACATTTATCCCTCCAGCCCCACTATCCCTTGAGTTTCAGACTAACACATTCAGCTTCCAATTTTTATCTCCACTTGGATATCTGATAGGCATCTCATATCAGAAATAGAGCTTTTGACTCCCTCTTGCCCTCTCCACTGAGTGAACTGAACCTTAGTAGAAGTCCAAGGGCAGAGTGCTTACATGCTACTCATCAACATAGCCTTCACCTCATTTACCCAATTACAGTATTTAATGAATACTACATTAAACTCTATTCTCAGAAATATGAAAATCTGAAGGAAATAGATCAATGCTTAGAAACATGCCACGCTCCTTGACTTAGCCAAAAAGAAGTGGATATGTTGAACAAACCTATAACAAGTTCTGAAATGGGATCAACTATAAGAAATCTCCCCCAAAAGAAAAGCCCAGGACCAGATGGCTTCACAACAGAATTCTACAAAATCTTTAAAGAGGAACTAATTCCTATATTACCTAATATTTTCCAAAATATAGAAAAAGAAGGAATACTTCCCAACACATTCTATGAAGCAAATTTCACCCTGATACCCAAACCAGGAAAAGACCCAACAAGAAAAGAAAATTATAGACCAATATCTCTAATGAATATTGATGTAAAAATATCCAATAAGATCCTAGCAAACAGAATTCAACAACACATCAAACAAATTATACACCACGACCAGGTGGGTTTCATCCCAGGGTCCCAAGGATGGCTCAGTATACGTAAATCCATAAATATAATACAACACATAAACAAATTAAAAAACAAAGACCATTATGATTCTCTCAAAAGATGCAGAAAAAGCTTTTGACAATATCCAGCATCCTTTCTTGATCAGAACACTTAAGAAAATAGGTATATGCCATATTCTTACAATAAAGTAAGTTAGAGAAAAGAAATGTTATTGAGAACATAATGCGTCAGAGAAAATATATCTGCTATTCTTGAAGTGGCAGTGGGTCACCATAAAGGTTTTTGTTCTTGTCCTGTCTTCATTTTGAGCAGGTTGAAGGCAGGAGTTGGTCTTGCTGTCTTAGGGTGGCGCAGGTGGAAGAAACTCTGCATCTAAGTGGACCCAAGCTGTTCAAACTCATGTTGGTTAAAGATCAACCAGATTTCATAATAGAGCTATATTTGAAAAGCACCAAGTATCCTAGTGTATGAGAAGGCCCGTGAGAAGTTCCACAGTGAACATGGTGTGCTGGGTTTGACCTAGCATTTCTCATCCTTATTTGAATATAGAACCTGAGTGTGTGTGTGTGTGTGTGTGTGTGTGTGTGAGAGAGAGAGAGAGAGAGAGAGACTTATCCCGTGGAGCTTGTATTGTGCAGAAAACACTTCCAGAAACGCTGAGTAGAGAAATCTACCTTATATTCATCAATATTTTTTTTTACTTAGACTGCTTTATTGTATAATTATGGATATTTTCATTCAGAGTGTGAAAAGAAATTCGATAGATTTAGATGACATGGAGACATCTGAGCTTTTCCTTTATTGTAAAAGAAGCGAAATCTGTTTCATATGGCTGTTAAGGACTAAGGAAGATCATGTGTACAAATGTATAGCACAAGGCTGGGCAGATGGTAAACATATAGTAAGCAATTTCCTTCCCTCCCTCTCTGGTTCCTTACACTCTGTGTCCCGTCTGCCCACACCCCCGGCCCCAGTTTCTGTTCCGACACCAGGCAGATGGCGGTTGCTCTGGGATAGGTCAAAGGTTGGGAAATGGAGGTAGGGAAATGACCCAGATCAGTACACACCAGTCATTTTTATTAAAGCGTTTTGTTCGGTTTAGTCCAATTATCTGAATCATTTTGGTTTTTCTCTGTTTAGAAAATGGTTTAGATCAGGTGGTGCTGAAGGATTACTGATTGTGTGTGCAGGTCTGCAGGGGGAACTCATCCCACTGTAGCACTTTAAGTTTGAGGGATTTTAAGAATTAATTTGTAAAAGTCAACTTTATTTAGGTTGACAGTTAAAAGACAGGTATGTATTTACTGAATTTACAAAACAAAAGATTGATTAATTTTGAACTCATTTGAAATTAAAATACTTATTTAAATTCATTTCACCTGACAGTTGGACAGTTGTCTATATTCATTTAAAAAAATTTAAATATGTATGACCTGTATATCGTGTGTGTGTGTGTGTGTATACTACTTATGCATATATATTATATATAAACATATGTGTTTTTATTTGTATAATACGTTACTAAATGTGGTTGAGGGGACTAGAACATTTATGGCTAAGGAGGGGGAAAAGTACTGAAGTCCAATTTATAAGTTTTTTTCATAGCAGAAAAAGTTGGCATATTTTGTCCTGAAAGATGTATCATTATAGAGTCCAAAGCAGACTTGTTCTGTGTTATGCATTGAAAGTTTGGATTGTCTGTTTAATAGTTAAACAACAGAGCTATGTCTGGAATTTATTGATCTTTCATGAATTTTCTGTTTAAATCTTTATTGCCTTGAGATTTGCTTTTGTTGTTGTTGTTACTGTTCATTTTGTTTAATGGGCTGAATTTGTTTTTGGCTTTCTAAGTTTCTTTTTAGAATTTGGCAATGCTTTCCAAGATGTTTTCTTTTGCACTGCTTCCAAAACAAAATTATAAACAGGCTGCCTTTTTGTGGATATATTGTGAAATCTTATTCTTTTTTTTTTTTGAGACAGAGTCTCACTATGTCCCCCTGGGTAGAGTGCGGTGGTGTCACAGCTCACAGCAATCTTAAACTCTTGGGCTTAAGCTATTCTCTTGCCTCAGCCTTCCAAGTAGCTGGGACTACAGGTGCCCACCACAATGCCTGGCTATTTTTTTTTTTCTTTCCAAAGAAAGAATTGGAAAAACATTGGAAGATATTGGCCTGGGGAAAGACTCTATGAGGAAGACTGCCATGGCAATAGCAACAACTGCAACAATAAACAAATGGGACTTAATTAAACTCACATATGTGAGCTGTTGATTGCTGGATCAGCATTGGTATTATAGGAGATCTCCAGAGAATACCAAAAGTCTATGGATTTGGTGCTGCACTGTCTAACTTTTTTCTTCAAGGACTAAAAAAAGGCTAGAGAAAGAATGCTTATCAAATATCCACAAATAGCTCTAGGAAACAGTGAACATAGTCCTTTATTACTTTGAGATTACTATGAAAGGGCAAAAGAAATAATATATATATTAAAATAAATAAATGTCAAGACCTTTATTTAGGTCCTAAACGTAAGTTAGTAAGTACAGGAAAAGAAGAATAATCTAGTGTCTTAGCTACTTACGCTTGAACATCTGGCAACACTGAAGTAAAGTAGTTCCTTTTACATCACGCTGTTTCTCTGAATCTGGCTTTGACTTGACTTTGTCATTAAGGAAGTCCTTCTCCACTTCTTTCATCTGCCTGTCCCCTCTGCACACCGTAAGACTCAGAAAATCTCCTCCCCAGAGCCTCACCAGTCTCATCAGACAACCAAGCCTGTGGTCCCTGCATGTTCCTCCTTATTGTAGGGAGCACAGTAGGTAGCAGGTGGAAGGCCTATATCCACCTCCTAGAGGAGGCTGTGAGAACTCTGAGAGCTGCAGGGAGAGCTTCTGCATCTTAGCCAGAGCATGGCTAAGCACTAGGTGTAAAGATAAATGTTGATTAAGATTTAAGGATGCTGAAACGGGCTTGGTCTTCTTAATTGCTTCCTCTTCTATGGGCTCACCCTAGAAGACCTAAAATTACCTTTCTAAATTCTACCTCCGAAACCTGCTTTCTTATCTGCCCTGCGGACATTTCACTTTGGATCTTAATTTAGATCTTGATTTACGTCTAAGATATTAAGTTTCTAATTCTCCCTTGCTTTTAGATCTGCCCTCAGCCTGCAATGCCTTTTTAGATAGGGTCTTTTTTTTTTTTTTTTGCATTTTTTGGCCGGGACTGGGTTTTGAACCTATGACCTAGAGCATATGGGGCCGGTGCCCTACTCCTTTGAGCCACAGGCGCCGCCCTGCAGTGCCTTTTTAATTTTCTCCTTTGTCTGAGCCTCCAAACCCAGGAGAAAAGACCAGACTTGTGCACTGCATCCTCTGTTCCTGAGGCCCAGAGACTGCAAGAGGCCTGTCCTTAACTAGCCCTCCCCTTCCCTTCCCTCCTCCCATCACATACCATACATGCCATGGCCAAACTGAGGCTAGAACAGCAGAATCTGGAGCTTCATTAGTTGACTTCAAGTGTAAGACAAGTCATCCATGTGCCATAGCTGTGGCAAAAGCACATGCTTTTATCCAATACACTAGTAGAAGTAGAACAAATATCACAAATGAAGTGGCCTCGTTACACTTTGACTAGCTAGATCCAGTCCAGGCATCACGTATTAAGTACAATGCCATGTAATTCTTCTAGGGCAGTGGTTCTCAACCTTGCCGCAACCCTTTAATACAGTTCCTCATGTTGTGGTGACCCCCAATCATAACGTTATTTTCGTTGCTACTTCATAACTGTAATTTTGCTACTGTAGTGAATCGTAATGTAAATATCTGATATGCAGGATGTATTTTCATTGTTGCAAAGGGGTCACGACCCACAGGTTGAGAACTGCTGTTCTAGAGGAAGTGAACCAGAATGCAGGAAGATTCTCAGGCCCAGACAACCTAGGATATCTGTCATGGAAGCAAGTCTTTAGAAATAGCTAGCATGGCTTTTTAAGTAAATATTAAATTGGGTAAAATTTTTTTTCTTAGTATCAGGAAAAGTTTCCTCTCAGAACTATTCGAATGAAAAAAATGGGTTATTTTCACAGGGTGTAGATAGCCTACTGTTTTATATATACAGAGGATGCCCCCAAAATGTATACACCTCGTAATACTCACTATATACTGATAACGTTTGTTATCTTGTATATTGTACCTTGCATCTCTTGTAATTGCAGAAGTCGAACATCACTTGAGTATTACAATTTTAACATAGTTTTTTCCTTTCTTAAATTGTGTTTACCTATGTTTGGCATCCTCTGCGTGTATGTGCATGTGTGTGTGTCCATGCGTGTGTATGTTTAAAAATGCACAATGTAGAAATAGTAATATTATATGTATATATACAGTATATACACATACTCTATATATTTCTATAGTAATATTATAATATAGTATAATAAAATATAATAGTAATATTATATAGAGTACTGTATAATTTTAATATTATATATTGTGCTATATTTTTAAAAGTGTTCAGAAAAGTTCCCATATGCCATACATTCTACAGGGTATTTGTGCACTGTGAGAGAAGTTGGGCTGCATAATTTCTAATATCCCTTTGGCTTCTGAAATTCCATTCTTGTGAACTTCTAAAACACCCTTTTCAGACTATTTTCTATATTTACACACGTGTTAATAGTTGTGTGGTCCCACTGTATTGCAAGCTCCACAAATACAGGGATATTGTATGTGTATCTAAATCATCTTTGCTATCTTTATAAAGGTCCATACATATACATATTATATATACTTGCTCAGTAAGTATCTGATGAATAAACAGATGATAGACAAATGGATAGATGAATGAAACAAAAATCATGTGGACTCCTGCAAGAGTTGCTTTGTGATTTTGACAACTCCTTCAATTTATTTTCCTGATTAATAAAATGAACCTGAATAATCCTACTATCTCCAATGTTAGGAGAAAATAGTCTATGAACTTAAAGACCCTGGAAGTATAAAAATGTTAGGGGAAAAACATAGTAAAAAGTTCCCTGTCAATGATCTTTGCTTCTGTCTCAAATCCTTCTATTAAAATTTGACCTTTTCCCCCCAAATTATGAAATTTTATAGCTAACATTAAAAGCTCAGATGCATTTTATCTGAGATTAATTTTTCTTACTATGCCATATTCCTTGTAAGAAATCTTTATAGAGTCATAAGTTCTTTTTGTGGCATGGGTTAGAATACATTAACTGAATAATATGGCTTTAGTCATACTACCTAAATTCAATATGCTACATTAAAAAATATCTGCTTTCCTATTAATTACTGACAGTAGCAGGAGCAGCATAAGTATGTACTTATCAAGGCTAAAAGCAAGAAATTATTCTCTCTCTTTGTTTTTTTTTTTTATTGTTTGTTTGTTTTTTCAGGCTGGTATGAGTTTGTCCTTTGTAGTTCACATCTTTTGAGCTCCAGTCCAAACCCCACTCTATTCACCCTACTCACAGCTACATTCATACAGATCCAGATCCGGTTACCTCCCAAAGGTGAACCCATCATGGCCCTTTCCTCAAAATCTGACTACAGATTAAATGTCAGGCTCTTTCCTGGTTATGCATGTCAGTTTTGATGTTCCACTGTATTTCCCAGTGCCTTCCAAATAATCAAAGGAAGGTTTCCTATGCATTCATTACCTTTAGCTGTCTTTACAATGTATATGTCTCTATTAATGGATCTATATTGATTGCCATCTCCTGGAAGCGTTTATTCATTGAGATCCTTCAGTTGTAAGTAACATTGGAAGTAAAGAAAAAAACCAGAAACTTTATTTTAAGACTCTTAGGTGTCAAATAGAATCCAAGAACACAGAGCTGGCTAATGACAGTATTGAGGCCAGCCTCCTATCTCTTGACTAAGCCTAGTGCTTAGATAATTAATGAAGTTCAGGTATTCCGTTATGACAATTTTAGTCACCTCTAAGATATTTTCATTGGTGGTTGGCATTTTTCCCCTCAGGCCCCCTTCAAGTTAAGTTTATGAATATTTTCCTGGCTGAGGTTATCTCTTTATAAGCCAGAGTACTTTATTTGACATCAAGAGTGAAAGCTGATTTATCAAAAATGCTGTCAATGTCAGAAACACAGAATCCCTATTAATGACATTTTTTTTGACAGATTAGTACCAGGAATATTACTTAACCATTCTTCAAGATCCCAAATTGCTTTCCAAATTCTTTACAAGAAACAGGAACTCTAGATAGGTGTTTATTCTCTCTTCCTTCTATAAAAATTGTAAGTTTTTGTCTGCTACATATGAAAACTCTTAACAGATATTTAAATCTGAGGGATTGCATAGCAGACACAGCCTTTATCACATGCTAGATTAGTTCCATGCCACCAGAGGGCCACCCGACCTCATTATGTGCATGAGTGACTCCCAAGGAAAGGGTGAGTTAAAATCTGGAGTGAGCCCTAAATTTTTCCCTCAGAGGGAAAAATTGCAACTAAGAACATATACATGGAAAATTAAAACAGCATATGCCTATAATTTTCCAAATATTCTATTCATTGTTCCTTGTTTTCTTTAAAAACCTGTTTTAGTCATTAAGGTCATGTTAACTATTCACTACCCAATGTTTTTATAGCGTGTCTTGGTTAGTTTTACTCCCTGCTATTTATTGCCTCATTGCTGTCTGCGGTCACAACTAAATTGTTTCTTTAGGTTAAATGATTATGTAAAAAATCCTGCACTACAATCTTTGCAACTCACTGCCTAACATTCAACAGTGGCCTCGAGCCTTGCCTAACACACGGGGACCCCCGCTGAGGCATTTGTCCCATTACCTTCCCTGTTCCCATACCCACTGATATTATAGCAATAGTGTTCTCATGAACCAGTCCAAATTCCTAACAGTAAAGTAGAAACACACTTTCTCCTTTTTATCTTTAGCAGTAATGAGAATAGCTTGTTATGCATTCAAAAAGTTTGGTTATATCCTTTCTTTGGCCTTTTATTCTTCTACTGAAATAATGTGCTTTTTTTTTTTTTTCTTTCTATAGAGATAGAGTATCGTTCTGTCACTCATGTTGGAATTTCTGGGCTCAAATTGTCTTCCCAGCTCAGCCTTCCCAGTAGCTGGGATTGCAAGCATGAGCCACCACATCCAGCTAACTTTTCTGTTTTTATTGAGACAGGTCATACTATGTTGTCCAGGCTGATCTCAAACTCTTGGCCTCAAGCAATTCTCCTACCTCAGCCTCCCGAAGTGCTGGGATGACAGGAGTGATTCACGGCTCCTAGACATTCTTTTTAGCTTTTTCATGTAGATATGCCATTGCCACTTCCAATTTTCCTGTTGTTTTAATGTCCCCTTTTGAACTAAGGAGAATAACAAAATGAGTTATTAGAATTGACTTCATCTTTAAGGACAGGTTTTGTCCCAACCCCTTGCATTAGTTTGCCTCTTGTGTTGTCCACCTGCATACCTTTGGTGAAAGGGCAAAATATTCTTATTTACTTTAGTTTGAATTCAGTCATAAACCAGAGCCAGCCATTCAGCATAAATTCATACTGCTTTCTTTCCTTCAGTGGGAAATATAAAAGCAGTCCCCACATTTCTTTCTAGACAGACAGCTTATCATTGCCTTAAATCAGCCTTTTGATTCTCAAATGCAGCTACTGGGCAAGTTACAGTTCCTTCCCTTCTGAGATGATTTCCTAGGCACACCACTGACACAATCCAGCTTGCAGGAGAACACAAGGGAAGGAGCCTCGGAAGTTAGGTGGCTGCTGTCCTCCAGGCACGCGCATCACTCACAACATTCACCCCTAGGAATAACTAACTCATGAAGGCAATCTTTCCTGGGAGACAAATCAGGTGGCTGCTGCAATCTGTGTGACAAGCTTCTAGGCCATGTGGTACCCTGCAAATACGGGCATTAAGGACGATGTTTTCCTGGCTCCAGACCTGAAAACTAAATCTGCCCCAAGACAACCAGCAGATCCAAGGCCCATGGCAAACAAACGTGCCTCCTGGCCAGTGCAGTGTCCTTTCTGCTCTAGTGAGAAAAGTTCCTATACAAACACAAATCTTAGACTGAAGGGTAATGTCACAAACTCACATACAGCAGAAGGTCAAAGTGGAAGCTTGTTTTCTTTAGTAAATAAGTACTTCTTCTCCTCCTTCTATTCCTTCTCTTCTTGATCTTTGGGCTTTTGATGTGAATGAAAAAGAAGCAAGACAAGATGGGTTTTTCCATTCCCATGCTTAGCAATGACCATGACAAACCATTGGTCTCCCTAGTGCTTAGCATTATTAAATATCAACTAATAGAAAGTCTGTTTTCCATCCCCTCTAGTCTGTCTCGCACCAAAAAGCATTCGATCTGTAACAGCAGTAGTAGTTGTAGTTAACATTTTGCTTGGCTATCAGGGACCTGTGCTTAATACCTGGCATACATTTTATTATTTTATTTTTATCACATTTTTGGGTAGTGTTTATTGCTGTTAGTCCCATTTTATAGATAGGAAACTGAGTCTGGTAGAGTATAAGAAATTTGTGGACTTTCTCACTGCTGGTAAGCGACAGAGGTAATCTTTGAGTCAGCATTCATAATGATTTTTCTAGTCAGGATTTAACTAGTGTTCTAGAATAGAGCGTGTATACAGCTAGTACACTGGGTTCTACATCACCAGTCACAAATCTACAGTTCATCTAAGATACTATGCTGTAAAATAGAATCCTGCAATGTCCTGCCAGTTTCTGTAACTATGGGAGCTGGGCATGGTGGTTCACCCCTGTAACCCTACCACTCTGGGAGGCTGAGGCAGGTGAATCGAGATCAACCTGAGCAAAGTGAGACCCTGTCTCTACCAAAAATAGAAAAACTAACCAGACGTTGTAGTGGGCACCTGTAGTCCCATCTACCTAGGAGGCTGAGATAAGAGGATGGCTTGAGCCCAAAGGTTTGAGGCTGCTGTGAGCTATGATGTCACAGCACTGTGCCCCAGCATGACAGAGTGAGTCTCTGTCTCCAAAAAAAAAAAAAGTAATCTGATGGGCTTTGTGACTCATGAACCAAGGAAAGGATCCAGATTGCACAGATCAGATTTTGGTTTGAGTGTTGCACAGATCTTTACCCCATTTTTATCCCTCATCTGCTGGACTCATAGGGCAGCTGCAACGGGCTGGGGGGTGGGGGAGGTTGCAAAAGCTGCTGAGGTTTTAGCCTTGAGGTCAACATGAAGCTTCTTGAATTGACAGATTCCTCCTTATTCTAAATGAATACATTTTGCACTATTGAAGATCAATGGATCTCAGTCAACAAGTATCGCTAGAGCAGCAGTTCTCAACCTGTGGGTTGCGACCCACAGGAACTGTATCAAAGTGTTGCCGCATTAGAAGGTTGAGAACCACTGCTCTAGACTGTGTATCAGGTGGGCAAGTCTCTCCTGGGTTCTTTGGAAGATAAAAAATATGCAGCATGACCTCTGATGTGGATTTGGTCACTAACAATAAGGGCAGACTTGAGGTTCCCAATTTCTGGGACCTGCCACTCACCCCTTGACGTAGACTTTGCTTTTTGTTCCAACAAGCACAAAATCAATAATCTATAGTAGTGATTCTCAAAAAGCTTTTTGGTCTTAGGATTCCTTAGACCTGTAAGAATTGTAAAGAACACAAAGAGATTTTGTTTATGTGGGTTATATCTAAAGATATTTACAGCAGTAAAAATTAAAACAGATAATTTAAAATACATTTGTTATTTTAAAATAACAACAATAAACTAGCTAAATATAACATTTTATGGAAAATGGCTGCATTGTTCCCCCACATTAGTGTGGAAAACAGCATTTTTGTACATTTTTCCATACATTTTAAGGGTGATTTAATTAAAAAAAGCATGATTCTCATGTCTGCGTCTTCATTTATTAATATAATCTGTTGTAATACACTGCTTTGATTGAAGTCTATAAAGAAAATATGTTTTACACAGGTACATGAGTCATGAAAGTTTTGAGATACCCCCAAATTAAGAAACATAAAATCCACATGGATGGAAGCAAATGGTACCCTCCCTCCAACACCAACAAGCCAAGTGAGTCAAAACTTACACAGGTGAATCAGAAAGGATACTGCCAACTGCGTTTCTTGGCAAGAAAATGATAGACCATGATATAGTCTCTGTCAAAACTTTCGTAGTGACCCCTGTATTCAGCTTGAAAAGGAGCACCTGGCAGACTTTCTGAAGGTGTCATGGGAGCCCCTAGATGTCTTCAGACCAGGCTCTGAGACCAGTGATCTTGGGCAGGATTTGGCAGCTCTCATGGCTCTACACCCATCAGTCTATGATCACTTATTGGTACTGATACAGAAATGTGTAGTATGACTGTGGGTGGCCACTTAGGCAGCTACCTGAGTGGTAGGATGTGAGAAGCTTGAAGAGGTCTTCCTGCCTCAAAGCCTCTCTCTCTCACTGGCCCCTCATCGTGCAAGAACCTGCTCATTAGTCTTACCTTTGGATTAAGTCAGTGAACACTCCAATTTAAATGCAGACCTAGCAATCATCTTTTAAACATGCATTAAGTGACATAAATCCACTAGACTTCAGGGCTAGGAAGATAAATGTGAATAAAACAGAATAAGAGAACAACTCCTTAGCCAGTTGCCCGAGAGAATAGAAATCAGATTGAGTGAGTGTTGATGATGTGGGGCAGCAGATGGTGTCGGAAGAGGCCATTATCAAGGTCTAATTCAGGCCAAAGAAAAGGTGACCAGTATCATTTAACTTGAGGGATATCCAGATTTCTCATCTGGAAAAAAATGTCTTTAAAAATTAATTTCTTTGACTTATTTTAAGTTTTCTTTTAGAATGAAAATATGCTTCCCTCATTCTACTCCTCTAAAGACCAGTATCAGAACTGTTGGATATTTCTGCCTGCTGTGTCACTCAGGATTCCACCAGAGGAACGGCACGCTCACACATACACACACAGATTCACTGGGACAAATTGATTTGTGTAATGTGAGGCTAGGCATGTCCTAAATCTGTAGCATAGGCTATCAGGAAGGGCAAGCTGGAAACTCTAGGGTAGGAGATGATGTTCATGTCCACAGGGAAACTTTTGCTGAGAAACTTCAACTTCAACTGATCGGATCAGGCCCACCCAGATTGTCCAAGTTAATCTCCTTTAGTAAAGTCCACTAATTGTAGGTCTTGGTCACACATGCAAAGGACATTCACAACAATGCCTGGATCTGTGTTTGAATAAATGAGGACTGACCGTAGCCTAGCCAAGCTGACACGCAAAACTGACCATTACTCCACTTTGTGTGAATATGTCTGATTGAATTCTGTTTGCCCAAAAGATTTTATAAATTAAAATTATTAAAAACCTGGGGACTAAGATGGAAAATGTAAAATACAGAGCAAGGAGATGGCAGAAACAGAAAGGCATTTGGGTGGGTAGGGAATGAGGAGAGACACAGAAGGAGAGCTGAGAAATTGCCACTCAGAGACAGGCAGAATTATAGAGGCTGAAGAAAAGGGATGGGGAGAGAGAAAGAGGGAAGAGGCTCCTTCTGAGTGACCTGAAATCTATTAACTTTAAATCCTACCTGGAGCTGCCCTCTGGGCTAGAACTCTCCCATCCTTGCACTCTTTATGGAGACAGGCTTGGTTCTTTCAAATTTGCTATAGGGAAATGGGACCCTTCTTGTCACTTGGTCAAGGCCTTGGGCTCTGCTGTCAGGAGACATTCTGTCAGATGATCCCCAGGGATCTCCACCTCCTTGTAGTCTTGCCCTTCATGTTATCTTTATTGTGGGCTGAATCTAGTCATTTGTTTCTACTGAACAGAATAAGGCAGAGTGATATCATATCACTTCTGAGATGAGGTTACAAATGACTGTGACTTCCATCTTGTTAGCGCTCTCTGTGTCACTCTGAGTCTTCTCACTTACTTATTCTAGTGGAACAAGCTGCCATATTTATGTGGGTTATATCTATAGATATAAGATACCCCTCTGCCCTATGGAAAGGCTCATATGACAAGGAATTGGGGGTAGAGTAGCTAGAATTCTATGCCTCAGTTAACTCATTTGTAAAATGTGGATGACAATAATAATACTGGTGGTATAGGGCTACGGTAGGACTAAGCGACTTAATACATTTAAAAATGAGAACAGTACCTGGCACACAGTAAATGCACAGGAAATATTAACTTATCCCTACTACAGGTACCACCACTGTTGTTATCATCATCATCGTCATCATCATTGAAAGGTCAGGGAAAGCGCACTATCCTTCTAGAGAAAACCAAAATGGTACTGCTGGGCAATTAAGAATAAATGCTGTCCCTGAGGCACTTAGCCTTCAGTTTTCAATATTAGCTTCCCAGGCTACTGTTAGCATCACGCAGTTCTAATCTTGGAACAGCGATGTCTTCATACACGGGCAGCCCCAGAGAGCCCAAAGCTCTCTGAGTCTAGAACATTCAAAGATTTCTAATGTATTGGGAAATATCCCCCACAGGTATTTTTTCCTATTTGGTTCTTTTAATCATGTTGTGATTTTACCTAAAGATTAATTCAGTACTTGATCATGGAGTTACCTGTCTAGAATAAAACAAGAGAGAGAAGACCCCTGGCCCCAGAGACGGGTGTGGCGTCACTTACACGGTATATTGAGCAGAGACTGTGCCAGCCCTGCCAGAGATCTACTCCAGAATCCTGCAGAGGCTCTTCCTCCAGGGATTCTGACTACGCTGGAGGGAGTAAACGTGTCAGCAACAGGGAAAGACCAAATCGAAGGGTCATTGCTGGTCATTTCTCCTTCCTTGGCTATTATATAAATCAAGGGTAATATTTTATCCTCTCTGTGCTGTCTTGTTAGGAGTGAATGAATGCATGAATGAAAGCCTGAATGCTGATATCTTTACATCTATTACAGTGAAAGGAAGCTCCAGGTAATGAGTGAATTTGATTTTTTAAAAAGTACCTAAAGGTAACAGATGGAATGTCAGGTACTAGCTAAATAAGCCTTGCAATTTTGCATAAATGGAGCTGAACTTAGATCTCAAGGAATTCTTTCAACCCTGGAGATCTGAGAAGGCCATAAATGTACCACGTGTTGACCAAGGCGAGGAAACTGTCACTCAAGTGGATTTCAATCTATTCTTGCTTATCCCTTCCCAATCTCTTTTCCGTAGGGTTATAGCAGCTGCTGGATGAATGTAGCTTTGAAGGCAGTACCCACAATGTTGACACTGAGGGAAACTAGACAACCTGTTGATATGTGGGCAAGTGCTCTGGGTCAGTGTGCAGGATCTAATTTAACTATCCCAAGTTTAAAGCCACTGAAAGAATTCTTCTTCTTCTCTTTGATTGAATCAGAGGCATCAAAGCATAGTGATTTTGTCTGGTTTTGAAATCAGATAGACTAGGGTTCAAATCCCAGCTTAGCTGAGAAGACTTAGGGAGATTCCATAACCCTGACTCTCAGTCTCATGTATGAAAAGGGGGATAAACATGCCTATTGAGCACCATCATTGTGAGACTAAAAAGGATGTTCAAGATGGAAGGGCAGGGCGGGGGAGAAGAGAGGCTGAAAGCTGAGTCGGTCTATAGGGGGAGGATTTTGGAAGAAAGGCAGCACGCCTGGGGAAAGCACTCCCTGCCTCCAGGCCTTTAACAGGACAGCAGAGCAGCTGGACCCGGAGCTCTTGGATCTAATCAGTCAGTACGCTGTTGCCTCCTGGGAAATTTTCCCAGGCTCTGTGCTGCTAGTCTAGAAACAAGTCATCCTACAGGGCCACGCTTAGTCTTATCTACTCAGGGGAGCCCAATCTGACTGCCCTACTGAGTGGCAATCTCACCAAGCCAGATAACTTTTGCCTGCTCCACTCCCTATACCTTTAGCAAGTCCTGACTTCCATTGCTGCTTCCCTTACTGTATGTATACCATATTTATTTTCTACCTTTGAAACTAGGTTGCAGTTCCTTGAGGGCAGGAAGTAGGGTTTTATCTTCTTCCATCATTCCCATCATGAACCCTGCTCCACAAATTGCTCTGCAGATACCTGAGGTTCTATAGAGGCGATTCAGCTCTATCACCTTGGATGAGATGCCTGGGCCCCCAGTGCCAAATCCTGGATTCATCCCTTTCTCTCCCCATAGCTTCAGCCAGAATAATCCAATTTGGATTTCAGATGATTGTGGATTTTTTGTTTATTTAATTTATTTTTTTGAGACAGAGTCTCACTATGTCACCCTCAGCAGAGTGCAGTGGCAGCACAGCTCACAGGACCTCAAATTCTTGGGCTCTTGCCTCAGCCTCCGGAGTAGCTGGGACAACAGGCACTCACAACAAAGATGGGTTCTCACTCTTGCTCAGGCTGGTTTTGAACTCCTCAAGCCTCCCAAAGATCTAGGATTACATTACAAGTGCAAGCCACCACTATGCCCGGCAGTGGTGACATGTTTATTGGGCACCTTGTCCCCTTGGGCCATACTCTTGTAGGGGACTTGCTAGCCCAAATTCCAGCTGCTGTAGCTCTAGCAGCTGGAGATGGCTGGAAGTGGTGAGAATTAACACCTGGGGAGAAGCCTTCACCCACAGACTGACCAGAGGTAGTATAATAAACACCCCAGCTCCCTCGTCCTTCTGTGGATGTGAATCTGACGGGCATGTGCCTCAATACTCCCCAGAGCTTCCTGGTAAGGTCAGGTTCCTCTGACACTTGCTCCACACCGGCTTCCTTCCTGTTCCTGTCTCGCCTCTTCATTCTTACTGGCACTTTCCTGGGATCATCTCCCTAAACTTTGTCTCAGGATCAGCATCTCCTCATTACCAGTCACTATCTTAAAATATTTATAGATCTTGACTTTTTAATTCTGCAATTATTCTCTTAATTTTTTTCTTGAATTTTATTTTTCTTTTGAAAATCAGAAAGTTGGAGCAAGGGAAGGTCAGGTATTTTGCGCACAAGTTCACAAAGCTGATCAGTGTCAGTGCCAGGAATCGAAGCATAGGGTTTCAACTGAAGAGGTTTTGAAATGTGCTGATCCTGGTAAATGTCTGGCCCATTGGATAAGAATCATAACTTCTGAGAAGTCCTTGGCAAAGTTCATTTTCTCTGATTAACTCCTGAATCTTGTCTTTGCACTTATATGTTTTAAGTCTAGATTATCCTGGTCTGCTGTGAAGGTATCTCTTTATTAGAGACATTGGTTCTATTTTTTACACACCAAATTCTGTGTAGAGGCCAGATCCTGGGTAGTACAACAGAGGAGAAGTAGTATGTCATTATTTGTGCTGGTGCCCTTCCAGTATCACAGGAGAAATGACTTTGGTTCCAGTCATTGTTCCTCCAAGGGTGGTGGTACAAATAATTAATTGATAGAAATGTTGGTAGGAAGAACCAGTTGGTGTGGAAAAGGAAAGTTTGTGGGGAGGGTCCTCACTTGTGGAATAAACTCTGCTGTGGTCATGCTGCATCTGAAGAAATGGTGAGGCACAAGTTGGAAGCATCCAGGGTATAAAAGTAAATTTGTAATTTGGAAGATCAGGCAATAAACATATGAGCATAGAAGTTATGGTGGCTAAAGTCATAGAAATGTTAAGACTTGAGTTGGCAGAGAAGGAAGGATGTTTAAGGATGGAATCTTGGGGAATGTCTTTTCTGTTATCAGGATGAGAAAGAAGGGTCACTAAAGGAAATGGAGAAGGAATGGTTAGAGAATTAGGAGGAAAGTCAGGATAGTACTAGCACATGGACCCCAAGGATAGATAGTAGCTCCAAGAAATGGTAACTAACCAACAGGACCAAATGCTTAAAGACTCAAGGAGAGCAAGGACTCAATTCGAATGTGATCGCCACCATTTGATATAACCATTTTATAATACGGCCAAAGACCATATTGTTATGGGAGATACTAAGAAGAGGAAAGGTATGGAAAATGTTCAGTGGTGGGTAAGTCATGCAATTTAGCAAATTAATCTGCTTTTGTAGAGGGTTATTCCAGAACCAGTACAACACAAGGGCTCCACCAATCCTAAAACCACCCGCAGCACAATGTTTTAACGCATAATAAGGACTTAAGTGAGAAACTTAATTCTTTTTTTTTTTGTTTAGTAGTTTGTTGTTATGGTTTTAAAAATAGTAAGTAATCCCTTAGGGAACTAGCACTCTAGTCAGTAGAGCAGTGATTTTCAACTAGTGTGCTGCGGCACACTGATGTGCCATGAGAGGATCTTAGATGTGCCACAAAAATGTTTAAACATTGTTAATTAAATTATTTTCAAACGAAGTTCAAAGCATAGTAAGTCTATTTTTTTTTTCAGTGTTTTGTTTTTTTGATCAACGTAATTTAAATGTGCCATAGAAGCTTAACTATAGGTTCAAGTGTGCCGTGAGATCAAAAAGGTTGAAAAACACTGCTCTATAGTGTTCTCACATATGAATTAGCCATTTTAATAGAAGTAGACAGTAGGGAATTCATTTAACATGGTAAGTTTATAGAAGACAAAATGATTCCATTTGATGATTAAGAAGACATTTTAGGATCTTGTTGTATGTCTGGGTTATTACTCTGAATTCTATTATGAAGAAGGGATGGAGGGATAAATACTACATAAGGAGCATGGAGATATGAGCCCTGGTCCAGGCTTTCACCAATTCTGTTCACAGTTCAGCCCAGGGATCCTTTATTCCTCATCTTAGGATGGGTGGTTGACTTTATCAGTGTTTCTCAAGTCAGTGCGGGTCTTGATGATGTTTTTATCTCCTTTATAGCGAAGGTGGGGGAGAGAATGTGTGGCAAGTTATTTATTAAGTTAAAAATTTATTTTTAATTCTAATTTTTGTCCTTTCTACTGTTTTATGTTAAAATGTCCATTCTTTTATATAATGTAATAGCCATTTGCAGTTGGATTTTCAATGTGCTTAGTAGCAACATAAGAAGATGGCAGTCCCATAACACTGATGAAAATTATCTCTAAGTTTTTATGGATTTATGGTCCCACTGGACTTGATTCTAGATTCTCAATTCCAGATTGCATGATAAAGTAAAAATGTGGTAGATAAAGTTTAAAATCATTGACTTTTTTTTGGACCTTAGAAGAGGGTGACAGGAGCCACCCACAACACTGCAGGCCTCCCAAACTCTTGGAGTCCAGTACATTCTGCCACACATGTTGGTGGCAACAGCGACTAATTTAGAAAGAATTTCACAGCAGAGCTCACATCCCAGGATACTGGGGTTCTGAATACCAACAGAAACTGTGCATCCTTATAGAGCCAGAGAGAACAAAGATTTGCTTTGTTAAATTTCTTAAATTACTTTAAAGGAATTTTCACCAAATTAAAGATATGGGAAATGAGATACAGCTTAGAACAGGCTGGAGGAACAAACTGAACCCAAGGATTGGCCATAGAATTACTGGATAATAGCATTTGCCTACCTTTTTAACTACAGAAATGTGGGTTTTGTTCTGGCACCTGAAATAAATGACACAAAATTCCATTTGTCTCCTTTCCCACTGTGTGCCCACCTATTTCAGCAGGAACTATTAAAACCACAGTGAATCAGAGCAAATTGTTGTTGGCAGCAGCTTCAATAAATCTGTGCCACTGAACTGCAGGAAGAATTAAAATGCAGAAATTAGAAATCAAAGGCATTGAGTTTAGTCTAAGTGAGACTTATCTGATTAAGTATGGTTTCATAAACCACTAGATCTCAATCTAATAAAGCCCAAGGGAAAACTTGAGAGGGGCTGGGAGCTGATAGTTCCACTTCCAGAGGATGCCATAAATCTCAATCTACCATAGCAACAGAATACATTTCTCATTAAAGATTGTGGACACAATACAGAACAAAACTCCTAGGAAACAGACACCAAAAAGCAGTATTGGTGTTCACCATTAACTTGCAATGCATGAGCTCTGCCCACAGTGTTTTGCTTATTGGGGCAGGAAATTGTTTCCTGAAATCAGAAGCACTGTGTCCTTTTTTTATTTTATTATTTTTTTTGAGTGAAGTCTTCATAAAAAGTCAAATAAGAATGGAACTTTGGAGAGGCAAGAACACAAATAGACCCGAAGGGCAGGCGTTAGAAACCCACACAAAGAAGGAGCAGGACAGATCTGCAGGAAAAATCTCAGGATTTTATACTGAGCACTTTTGCAAGACTCTCTGCTAAGCATTTCTTAATCACTAAGTCGTTTTATCCTTAAAATACCCTGAGAACTAGGTATCTTCCTCCCCATTTTCCAAAAGATGAAAACAGACTTCCAGAGTTTAAACCATTTGCCAAGAATCATACTAAAAACAAACAAAAAAAACTTTCCATAGTTTTATCCAGGATTTAAACTCTTATCCTTTTACAAAGAATTTTAGTAATTAAGGGGGTAAAAGTGTTTTTATGTTACATGGATAAACTGTATAATGCTGAAGTCACCATAATGGTGTAACTGTCATCTGTGCCTGTCACCAGAATAGTATACATTATACCTGACAGGTATATTTTTATCTCTCATCCTCTCTCCCAACCTCCATCCTTCTTAGTTTCCAATGTCCATTATATCACTTTATGACTATATCTATTCCTTGTTTAGCTCCCACTTATAAGGAAGAACACGTGGTATTTGTTTTTCTATTCTGGAAATACTTCACTTAGGATAATAGCCTCCAGCTTCATCCAAGTTGCTGCAGATGACATTATTTTATTTTTTTTTTGATGACTAAGTAGTACTCCAGGATGTGTGTGTGTGTCCACATTTTCTTTATCCACTTATCAATTGATGTGCACTTAGGTGGATTCTATATCTTTGCAATTGTGAATTGTGCTACAATAAACATTTGGGTACGGATGTCTTTTTTTGTAAAATGATGTCTTTTCCTTTTAGTAGATAACCAGTGGTGGGCTTCTTGGATCTAATGGTAGGTCTACTTTTAGTTCTTTGAGGAATCTCCATATTGTTTTCTACAGAGTTTCCATTCCTACCAAGAGTGTTAGCAGTGTTCCCATTGTACTGCATCTGAGCCAAAATCTACTGTTTTTTGACTTTTTAATAATGGCCATTCTGACATGAGATGGTAACTCATTGTGGTTTAAATTTGCATTTCCCTGATGATTATCAATATTGAGCATATTTCCATGGGTTTGTTGGCTATTTAGCTTCTTTTGAAAAAAAAATAGCTGTTCATGTCTCCCACCCACTTTTTTGTAGGGCTATTTGTTTTTGTTCTTGCTGAGTTTTAAACCTTTCTTTTTTGTTGCCAAAGCTGTTGCTACAGACAATGATACAATGGTCAGGGTATAAGTTCACTGTTAAACAGAGGCAAATGCAAATAAGCTATAATACTGCTGGTGGCTTAATCTATTGATTTAAGATCAATTAAATCTGTTTCAGCCACAGGTGCCCTGAAGTTGAATCAGCTCAGTAGATGGCACCTGGGGAAAGGATCCAGCTCAGTTTGCATCTGAGGCAGGTGGGAGCTGATAATTCTCTGCTGTCCTGCACAGGTTGCTGAAGGCCCCCTGGAACCAAGCCCTCCTTTGACTGATTTAGTTTCAGGAGCCTTTCACCAAGGTTGCAAAGTAACTTTGACCTTATAATGTACTTCTCCAATCTTAAGGTGTCATATAGAAAAGAAGAAGGAGGAGAAGCAATAGAAAAAGGAGAAGGAGGAGGCAGGGAGGAGTAGGCAATGACATGACATTTCCATGTTTGGCTTTAGGAAGGTTATCAGTAAATTCACGTTTTTGCCTTTGTTAGGCAGTTACAATGTCTATGGCTTTTATGAGAGAGATAAAGCAGATATAATTAGAAAAAGAGAAATATTTTTTCCATGTACCTGTTCCCTCTGTAAAGAAGAAAAAATTTGAATCAAAGCTCTTTGGTATGGCTTCCAAGTCTTTGGACCGAGGGTATGTAATAACTTAGTAGCTTATTATAGAGATCTTGGAAACTAATGGTGATCATTTCTTAACATCAAGAAAAAACACTTCTATAAAATGTGCATTCTATCCTTCCTACTGGCCCCAAATCAAGAGCGGGTGCACTTTTCAGAGTTATTTCTGCTCACGGGTGTAAGTGGTGACAACATCTTGTCTTATCATCAGTAAAAGAGCTTCACAATTTAAACACTTAGCCAAAAAGCAGAGCAAGGTGCTTTTTTTTCTCTTTGCTGATGGAAAAATGAACAAATCTTCAGTCAGTATATAGATAGTACTTCTGTATATGGTGAAATATTTTAAAAGATGGTAGCCAGCAGAGTCATCTCCCTCAATTTTACAGTTTTTCTCTCTCACTGCCTTTTATACTTTCCTGAGGAGGAACTGGAGTCAATTAACTGGAGAAAGCCAGGATGGCAGTTAACTGGAGAAATGTGTTTTGTGCAAATGGATGACTTCTATAGTTAGCAAGTGACACTGAAATGGAAAATGGAGAAAGATGCACTGTTGTGTAGCATTTAATATATCTCTAATAATGCAGGTGAAGCCTATCTTTATCAAGTATGGCCTCTTAGCTTCTGTCTCTCCAAGCTTGGTAGGTCCTAGATAGTTACCAGGCATAAGTCTGCCCCCTTATAGCTAAATGAACAAAGATTTATGAGACTCTTAGCCACAATGAAGGGACCAGGGTCTTTGGTCAACAAACAGAATAAGGCTAACTGCCCTTCTGGAATTAAATCCACAACTGTGGCCTCATTGACAGCACTTGGACAACTGGCCAACAGAAAGCATAGTAAAGGAGATACTACAGCCATTTTTCATCAGTATTTTAAAACCATATCAATATTATTGTTAAAAATACTTGGAAGAGGGTTTATTATGTAAGAAAGTCCTCAAGATCAACACTTTGACATCTTACTAGAGGAAAAAACAAATCCATGAATTTTATTTCAGTAATCAGGCTTCAAGTTTTGTCAGGCCTTTAAAATTATATACACGTGAAAGTGATAGAAGTGTTGAAAAGATAAAAATGAACAATTTCTATCTTGGCCCTCCAGCTTTTGTTAGTACTGGCCACACAGTGCCCTGACATTCAAATGCTGCTGGCTTTCGGGGCTGACTTCAAATGACTCGGCCATCCCAAGAACATTTAATTGCTCTGGGGGAACTTCATTAAAGTCCTAATAATGGGTGATTGCTTTCTTCTGGGGTTTAGAAACCTGGGAGGCATACCCCCCTTTCAAAATATAGTAGCTGCAGTATCTTCTAAGACATCAGTCTTCTCTACTGGGAGTAATTGGTAATGGGAGAAACTCAGGTTCAAATGCAGGTGTGTGGAAGCAAACCTGATCTGGGGTGGGGTTGGGGACATGAAAGAGGAATATGAACTTGATGCTTTCCACTTTACAATCTTAGGAACAAGACCGTGTAGTGCAGAAAGTCCTGAAAAGTCTCAGCGTCAGACAATCCAAGTCTGATTTCCAGCTGTGCCTCTTAATAGATGTATGAACGTAGACAGATAAATCAGTGTTCGTTTATTTTCTCTCGGCCTTGATGAGAGGACAAATCACAAAACGTGTAACAAAATGCAGTGCCTGGACTACCGTCTATCTCTCTGAGAGTTTCTCCCTTCAGTCTTTCCTTCAATCATTTCAGAGGACAAGGAATCTGGTTGTCATGTGCAAAATTGTATCTGCAGACCTGGATAAATTAAATACTAAGGTGGAGAAATAATTTGATCGTATAATTACAGCAGCATTATTGCTGAATTTGGGGGGAAATCTTAGAGAGTAGAAGAGGTACCAGTGGATTTCCGATCAAGAAAAAGGTTCTGTTTCCCTAAAATACAGGCTGTCACTATAGTTTGAGACTCTATAAGCTGAACTCCAGAAAAATCCTACATTGGGGTAATTATTTTTTTTTATTTCAGGTTAGCATGATAGTATATTAGATTACATTGTTTGCATTTGTAAGGAAAGGTCTGCATTGTAGTTCTGTCCTTCACTCAGGAAATGTGCCATATACCTGTGCACTGTAGATTTGGGTAATCACACAGCTTGCTTTTGAGCACTTTCAAGGAACACAGGGTTCATTAGAAATCAAAGTGGATGCTGTATGATGTTACAGAACTCCTTTCTTCCTTCCTCTGTGGGAAGGTTACTTGGCTGATGCCGCAGGTGGAGTAATACATTATGTATCTTTCTTCCAGTGAAGCACATGCAAAGGGCGTTTTTAGTCTCCCTATAAACAAGAAGAAATTTGGGCTACAAAGTAATCCATTTAGGGAGGTTCTTGACCTATTAAATAATCATAAGGAAAAGCATGAACATTAACCCAAGAATGTAGGAGACACCTGAAAAGAAACACCTTGGTAACAAGGGAATGGGGAAGGGATTGGTTTCTCGTTAAAGAGCACGAGAGCACGTACAGGGCGTGGCAGTCTCCACACCTGTGGTATAAACAGCCACGGGAGCAGCTGGTCGAGGCTCCTTCTAGGCTCCTCCTACTAAGCCTGACTGCTGCACCTTTGAGGCGCTCCGGCACCTCAGACCTGACTGAGACAACTGGCTCCTCCTGATGGGGAGCCTTACCTGATGGAGACAACCGGCTCCCCAGCACACATGGGAAGCCATACCACGAGGGAGCTTCTGGCAGTTTCCTGGGCCCGGCCGGGCGGGCGACCTAGCATCCCGGCTCCCACCCAAGAAGACCTCTATTGGTATTCCAAAGGTATGCCACAACATAGCTTAGTGATAATTGGCACTTTGGCATAATCTAGATTGAAAAATACCTCAAAGGTTCATGTATAGACAAACGCAAATGTATGTCATATAATTGTAAAAAGTATCTTAAAGCCAGTATTTAAATTATTGCACATGATCAAGATGGGGACAAGCTGACTTTAGTAGTTCATGTGGGAGGAAAAAATACGTAGAAATTCTAGTTAAATGCAAACACAATAGGTGTCATTCGTTGGTGCTGCCTCGAAAGCTAATCCAACATCAGGCTGCACGTAAAGTCTGTCTCAAACAAGGGAGGCGAGCACAATTTAGAGAGAAGAAAAACTGGAATGCTTAGGTGGCCACGAAAGTTGGTGGAGGTAGGAGGACTCTTTAGCCAGAAGAAGAGTAGAGGGTGGGCCAAGGAGGTGGACGTGACAGGTGCCTTCCAATATGTGAAGGGCCACAACGTACAGGTGGTTTGACTTATTCCGAGAAAGGCTCCCGGAGAGGCACAAGGGCTCATATGGTACCCAAACTACTTCCTTCTAGAGGGTGCTAAGGGGCACCCTCTAGAAGGAAGTAGTTTGGGTACCATATAAGAAAAAACAGGTGCCTTCCAATATGTGAAGGGCCACAACGTACAGGTGGTTTGACTTATTCCGAGAAAGGCTCCCGGAGAGGCACAAGGGCTTATATGGTACCCAAACTACTTCCTTCTAGAGGGTGCCCCTTAGCACCCTCTAGAAGGAAGTAGTTTGGGTACCATATAAGAAAAAACATTCTTTTTTGTATTTCTGATCCCATCAGGAAATGTGGGGTGGGAGCTCAGGAAAGATCTCTCTTAAGGCAGAATCAGGAGACGGAGGTCATCCACGAGGGGGCGGTATATGAAGCTGTGAAATCGGTTGGAGTTTCCCGGCTCCGCAGTCACCCTCAGCACAGAATTGCCACCTTTCCAGTTACTGCTCCTCCTGTCTTATCTCTTCGTAGTGCCCCTTCTCTTGAACACTTCTCCCAGTCAAGCTTCTTGGCCACCAGACAGAAGGGGGCACGCTGCACTGTTAGCCTGGCAAGGACTGATCTGACAGCCCTCGAACCTTGGGAATCTACCTAAGGCTGGGCAGAAGGTCAGCAGCCTTCCAGGACTTGGCGGGGGACCCCCCACCCCCGTCTGTACGCCCCTGTCCCTGTAGATGCCACAGAGCTGGCACCGTAAAGTGCAGAATTAAGGGTAGGGGTGCACAGAAAGGAAGGGTTCTGAATGCCATGTGACTTCCCAATCGAGGATGGAATGTCAGAGGAGCTCCGTGGGGTACAGAGACAAGCTACAGTAACCCTGGACCATCGAGGGGTTTGGGAAAGCGCACTTATCAACTTGGAAGAGGGAGGGGGTTCTCTCAAGGTGCAGAAAGGGCTATCCGGAGAGTTGCAAACTTTGCGACGAGCGAACAGTTACCTTCACTGCTCCGCTCTCTCCTCGCCGCCTAACTCAGCCTTGCGCGGCTGGACGTCCGAACGAACGAGGCACGTGGGTCGGAGCCAGGCTGAATCCAGCCCCCTCCCCTCGCGCCTCCCTCTCTTTCTGGGTAAAACGCTCTCTGCTTGCGCTGGAGCCAAGCAACTGGCCTTTGTGAATAGAACAGCACAGGGCACATCCTCCGGTCGCCGCGGGGCGCGCGCCGCCTCTGAGCGTGCGGTGCGGTGCGGTGCCCAGCCCTGCGGGGGAGGCCCCACTGCGCCGTCCGGGGTCCCCGCGCCGGGCGCCGCTGTCTCCGCGAAGCCCGCGGCCGCAGAGCGCTTGGCTGGGGCGAGAGGCAGGAGGGGTGGGCGGACGGCTTGGGTGGCGTTGGCGCTCTGCAGTGCAGTGGAGGGCTAGCCCAGCTCCCTATATATGGTGGGGGATTAGCTCGGCGCTGCCGAGGCTGAGCCGGGAGGAGGAGGAGGAAAGGGCAGAAGCAGGCAGCGCACGCCGAACGGCTGCCGGGGGAAGTGGAGGCGCCGGAGACTGGGGCACCGCCGACGCCTCGGGAGCCATGGCCGAAGGGGGAGAAGGCTGCGAGGACGAGATCCAGTTCCTGCGGACTGTGAGTCTCCGCGGCGCGGGCGAGGCCGTGGGCAGGTGGGGAGGAGCGCGGAGCAGGGCCAGGAGGGGCTGCGCTGCGCCGCGGTGCCGGTGCCCGGCGCTTTCTCCGCACCCGCGGGCTGCAGAGACGGGCTGACCACCGACCTGCGGGGTCTCCGGGGGCCGTGTGAGAAGGCGCACAGTGTCCTGCCTTTCCCTTCTGCCCTTATCGTCACCCGTTCCCCCATTTGGGACTGCACGGTGGCATTCAAGTTGCTACTTGGTCTGAAACCTTTGATGCCCAAACTTCCAGCCGGGATTTGCCCTGACCCAGAAGATGAGTGGGGGAAGACCTAGCCCCAAAGTCCGCCCTCTGCTACCTCCAAGCCAGCCCCCTTTCTCCTCTGAGGCGCCCCACGCTCCCAGAACTGCCGGGAAGGAGCCGGCGGGGCAGTGGGGGCAGCCGGGTCGGAGAATTGGGCGCAGGCGCTTGGTCCCAGCGGTGGAATCGCTGGGAAGAAAATTCACCCAACGCTGTCCTTCTTGAAAGCCCCGAGCAGACAGCAGCTCTGGAGCCTTACTTGACCGCCGTGCATGGGAGAGCCCAGGCTTCTGCTCCTGGCTTGCGGGAGCCCCGCAGGACAGGGAAACCCCCGGTCACTGGCTCCACGTCACTCGGGTCCTTTCCCTGGCATCGGAGGGCGTTGCTTGGATTCAAATTTTAAGGGGGGGGTTGTGGGGGTGAAGTCTATTGCAACCACGTCAGTCCTGGAGGAGTTACTGTAAAAGCCATTCAAGGTGGTCGACCACCCGGAGGGGTAGGGGACTTTGAAACGCTTCCTAGAGCAGATTTTAGCCAGGTGACCTTGAGCAAGTCGCATAATCCGCCCTGCCTAGCCTCAGTTTTCTCGCATGTAAAACAGAAAATATAACCAGCATTTCAGGGTAGTGAGGATTAAATATGATAGTTAATGTCATAATGTTTTGCAAACCATAAATTGCTCTGTAAGTGTTAAGCAATTTTATATACGCTGTATATCTCTCAGGAATCAATGCGATTCTTTCTCTCTCTGGCCCTTCTTTGTAAGTGTCCCTCCCACTCCCTTCTCACCTGCCCCTTGAAGATCTCAACTCTTATCCATCTTTTCCATCATGCCTCCCTCTTTCTTATTGAAGTACTTCCTTCCTTCCCATTCCCTTGGGTTTCTCTTCCAAATATGGTTCCTTTGTCAAGGCAGGGATTGGGTTTTATGCGATACTGAGAAGCCAAACCATCCTGGGTCTGATCTGCAGGCTGGGCCTGGACCCCATCTTCATCTCTTACACAGCACACAAGATGGCCCCAAGTTGCAAATCACTACAACCATTACTCTGTAGTTGCAGAGCTGCTGCTCCCCTCAAAGCCCTGTGGAAGCTTCCTGCTTTCTCTCAACAGGTGTCCTCAGTACTGGACGGTGGCAGCTCAGGTACTTCCTGCCTTGTACCCTCCTCAGTCGGTCATTTCTTCTGCTTACTAGTAATGATGATCTAGGCACTGCTGATGGAAGAAATTCCCTTCACATAGGTGGTGTTGGTGTTGAATAGATACCTAGGGAGTCCAGGCTCAGGAACCTGGTGGTTTTTTGAGATTACGTGTTCTCTGGGTTTCTGTGACCACCTTCCCTGACTCTTCCTCTCCGCACAGCAGTGGAACTGTTTCTTGGTACACCTGTAGCTGAGGCTTTTATTGTAGCAGCGTTTCTTAAACTTTGTGTTATGGCCTCCTGCTTTAGAAATCAGAGCAGGTGGACTTCTTTTAGAGCCAATCCATGACCCCTGTGGGGTCTGAGGACCCAAGTTAAGAACCGGCTTTGCTGAGTACTACATATTGGTTCTGGCTTATAGGGAGAGCTGGAAGTAAGCGTAGGAACCAATGACACCAAGTGGGGCTTTATTGATTCTTTTCCTTCCAGTGATCACCTTCAGGGTTGTTTTAGGTATATCTCTAACTTCCTCACCCTATTAGACAGCTTAACTTGTTCACCGTTAGCTTACTGGCTGAGAAAATAAGTGATAAAACTGAAGCACTGGTAATCAAGTGCTTGGCCACAGTTTCCCAGCAAGTCATTATGCAATGTTAAATTACATTCCTGCGAGGGCCTGGCTTTGAGCATTACTCCGGAGGCTGTAGTCTTGAGAATATATTTAATATAAAAGGACAAGTGCAGCTTTCTGAACTCAATGTTCTCCCTCTTCATCTGTGAATTTGACAAAACAATTTATTGGAGCCCGGTCACCATAAGCTTTTGATCTCTGCACAAGCTTTGGGCTTTATCTTGCTGCGTTTGGGGGAGTTAGAAATCGCTGGACTGTACTAGCAGTGGGATTTTCTCACCTTGGAATGTGTCTAGGTGAGAGGAGCTATTTGAATTTCAACTCACTTACCTTTGCCTCGGGGTTTCTTTTTCCCAGACATTATCTTTTAAAACATTTTGGCCACATGTGAGTCATATAATGCTTCCTCACCTTATTATCATGGACCAGAAGGTGGCTGATATTTGATGATGGAGGAGAAACATACCTTTGTAATCATGAACTTTAAAGGACTGTCATCCCAGAGAGCAGAGGCTTATAAACATGCTTTAAAAAGAAATAGGCCATAGGGTAGCATTGTGTCAAGGACCCTAATCAAATTGGTGGTGGTTGTGGTGTCATGTTTGTTATGTAGAGCCCAAAATGAAAGCATCTAGAAGTATCGATAGGATGAAATGTGCCAGAATTACTGCAGTAATCTTTACAGGCGTGTATAATGTGGCTTGAGACGCTTGCTTGGTGGTGGTGGTCATCTTGGCTTTATCCTCCAATGCATTTGAAGCCTACCTTCTCCTAAGTAGGGGGCAGGCCCACAAGGGGTTTGGAAGCTTGACACATCATGTTAACAAAATGTCCCTGTACCCTAAGACTGGAGGAGGCATCTGAAACCACATCCCCCTTTTGGCATTCTGAAATCACTGACAGTCTTGCCTGCTAATCAGAGTCAGGCTGACAGACAGAGACCTAAGAATCTTCTTTAAGGCTAAAATTTTCCCTCTCACTGCTGTTGGCAGTGGCATCCTCCTTCCTTCCAATTGCTCTTGCTGACGTAGCCAGTGTCACTGACGTGGCTCTGAAGCTGCTCAGAAGCAGATAAACCTGCCAGCCGCTGATCTGAAAGCAAGAAGTTATGGTGAGAGGAGTGACAATTACCCTGTCTCCAGACAGTCGGTGGAGCGGCTGGCACCACAGCCCGCTTTGAGAGTGCCAGGGAGAAGATGTTTTCTCCCCTACTTTCCTCCTTACACTACAGCATCCATTTAAGAAACCAAACAAAGCTCTAGGCCTTAGCTTATTGTTTTTAGCATACTACAGTCTTCTCCTTGCCAACCGCCTCTCCACCACAAAGTTAATTGAAACAGCTCAGAGTGAGATAGACATTCCTTTGCATTGGTTTCAATTAAAGATTGGTCATAGACAGCCTAATTTAGCCTTCCGTATAGAAAGTTGTCCTTCTTTGTCTAAATTTGTACCTCTTGAGGGACACGAGACAGCATTTGGGCTGAAAACCAAGGACTGCTCTGCTGGTGTTGGGTCCCTTCCTCCAGGGTGCCTAGGACAAATCCCTGAATTTGAGCTGTGGTGCTCATGTGAGCTCTCATCCCTTGACCCTCTGGAGCACACTGTCCCAGGTTGGGGTGACAGTGAACTTTTACTTGGTGGTCTATAGACGCCTGTTAGCTTCTCTCCTCAGCTGAGTCCGTTTACATAATAGCTGCCCAATGCCAGGGTTTGGGGAGCTGTCCTTGTGAGAGGTAGGGGGAGAGGTGGACATCTTCTTGAGGGCATGGCAGCTCAGAGTGCTAGTGTTAGGTAGATGTGAAGAGGAAGGGGAGTCCTTTCTCCAAAACAATTAACTTGAGTCTGAAAGGCCGTCTCAGCTCCAGAAAGTGATGGCTCATACCTCTGTGGAGGGATAATTGCCCTTTTCCAAGGTTGCACTAAGGGTTTTAAGCTGCTGAACTGGTGGGAAAAGAAGTGGTAACAATTGAAAACTTTAAAATACTTGGAACGGGATGTGGCCCACTGTATAAGGATTGGGACCAAGGAACAACTGAGTCAGCCATTGAAGGCTGTGTACCTGATGTCTGTGCATATTTTTTCTTATGGTAATATGATTAAGCAGAACATTTAAAAGAAATACTTAACATTATTTTTATTGTCTTTTTTAATATAGGCTTAGAAGAAAAAAAGCAAATACACTTCAGCTTCTTAGTATTGATAAAAGGGAAAAAAAGAGTGGGAGGAATTTATCTGAAGAACAAAATACTCTGATAATTAGTTTTGAAGGGTTTGTATTTAAGTCTTATACTTATCTGTGTTTATTTGCCTTCTTGTTTTGTTTTCATTCCTTCTTGGGAAGGGTTTTTTACTTTATAATTTCATTTTAATACTTAAAGAGTTTTAGAATTTAGAGGCCATTGACTCCATCATTTCTGACAGATGTGGTATCCTTCTGAATGATACTTACCAATCTCTAGTGTAGCCCTGGGAGTCCCTAGGTCTTAATAACTCAATACTCTAGTTCGTTTCCCACAATTCCACATCAGTAGAAACCCTTCTAAATTAGCTCTGTCCTCTAAGCTACCCTTAATACATTTATCCAGGAGGAGTGAAAAGCTGGAATAAAAAAAAATTGAACTCAGAAGCAGCAATTTTTATTTTTACCTCTATTCACTGTGACTCTGAATAAGTGAGTTAAGAAAACTGGGCTTTCATGTACTCCATGGTATGGAGATAGAATGTACATTAACAGAACTCCCATGAGAGGAAACAGTAATTCCAGCCACACTCCAAATGAGAGAAGGTGTGTTTCACAGGGAGTTATCGTTGTCTCTCCTACATTGGGAATCAACCCTATTTGTTATCACGTCTTGTTGGAGAAGCAGCCTGGTTGCCCCTCTCCCTAATATGCTCTCTGACATGGTCCTCACCTCTATGCCATGGTTGTTGGTCCATCTCCAGTGTTTGCCTCATCCAGTATGTCTGGGCAATTACTCGACTAAAGTTGACTCTAACATTTCTCAAGTTACCTGATTAAAAACCTTGAGAAGGCAAGTCCTTAGGTGTGATGGTTCAAAAGGCCTTCAAAAGGCCAGGTGGGTGCCCAGGATTCCAGCCACTATACGGAACGTTCGGAGTTACGTTTTGTCTTCTCAGAAAATTACCAAAGCTACCATTTCTCATAGGACGCCTTTTCTTATTGTATCCTGTAGCTCTTCCTTCCAAAGCTTTCCTCCCATTTCCCCCTCCAGTTTCTTTTAATGAGCCCATTCTTCTTTTTTCTTAGAGCGTTGGGACCAGCTTCTCTGTAAAACCGATGCAGCAACCATTCCTCCCCGGGGTTCTACTGCATTAGGCTTCATGGGGAGTCAGGGCCTTGGAAAGGCTCCTGTGGCTACTCTGGGGTGCAGCAGTGGTGGTGGGGAGCCCAACCCCAAACAGGCTGCAGGGCCACAGTGGTCTCCAGGGAGCCAGGTTGGGTCCTGCAGGCCCAAGCTGGTGTCCTCTCAGCCATCTTGTCTGGAAGCCAGTGAGGTATTTTAGGGACAAAGACATTTCCAGCTACTGCAGTTTCCTTTGGTTCAGTGAGTTTGGCCATCGTAGCACCTCCTCATCTTAGGGAGAGGGAGAAAAGTGCTGGCACCTTCACCCAGATCTTGCTACAGGGATGAGCTTCCTGAGGTGGTAAGACTATTATTTTTTCCCTTCCTTATGTGTATGTCATTTCTGATTCACGGTTGTTGGAAAACAAAGTCCAGGTCCGCTCTGAGACTGACGATGCGGTATTTCAGAATAAAGCAGCTGCTGCTTCCTTCCTCTGCTCTGAGCACATTGCTGATGCTACAGTCAGACACTGGCCTCTTGTCCAATGAGGTGGGACACAGCTTTGCAAGGAGCAGGTGCTAAGGTATTAGCCCCTTACCCCCACCCACCTTCACCTCTTTAGACAGTGAACTTCTCATTGATTTCAGGTCTACCAGCTCCCACACAGACTTGTCTACTTGAGGAGTCTTTATTATTGGATTCAGTACCCAAGAAGATGGAAAGCAAACATTCTATCCTAAAATCAGATTACAGAGAGATTCAGAAATTATGTTCCACATCAGCCCTTCCCTCCGCAGTGACAGCTGCTGTTGCTGCTTGGTTTAGAGTACAAAGGAGGCAGGAGAGAACTCTGGAGGCGCAGAGCTTCTGCTGCTTGTGTAGAATCCTACAGGCCATCAGGAGTTCTATTGAGTTCAGTTTGGAGGTGGTTGTATGCTGCATATATAGAAAGGGCAAAAAAGTCTGTTGGCATTGTGTCGACATGCCCAGTGTAGATATACTCAGAAGGACATTCTTAGACACTGCCTCAAGAAATTTTATTAAAATATTGAAATGCAAAATTTTTAGCTCAGGCTGTGTGGGGTGGCTTACACGTGTAACCCTAGCACTTTGGGAGGCTGAGCTGCGAGGATTGCCTGAGCTCAGGAGTTCAAGACCAGCCTGACCAAAAGCAAGACCCCATCTCTACTAAGATTAAAAAATAAAATTAGCAGAATGTGGTGGCAGGTGTTTGTAGTCCCAGCTACTCAGGAGGCTGAGGAAGGAGGATCATTTGAACCCAGGTGTTTCAGGTTGCTGTGAGCTAGAATGATGTCATAGCACTGTAGCCAGGGTGAAATTCTGTCTCAAAAAAAAAAAAAAAAAAAAAAAGAAAAGAAAAGATTGTTCGCTCAGTGGTTCCATTAATGAGTGGCATCATTAACCACTGAGCAGATCCAGTTCCTGAAGGAACGGAATTGGAATGGGGGAAGATGAGAACACTTAGGAGAGCTCCTGAGAGAGGCAAGCCTGAGGGATACTGCATGTGCTTGGGGAAAACCCTGAGTAGGAGAAGAAGCATGAGGGCACAGGGGTCTGGTTCTGGTGCAGAGACTCCATCTTTATATAGAACTTGGAGCTTGGGAGAAGCCTTGAGTTACCAGGGAGAAAGTGGCCAACCTCACTTTAGCCATTCGGAAGAGCACTATTTGCATCCTACTGAGAGCCCCTGGTAGGACTGGTATGAATAAATACTTTGTGTGGGATAATTCAGGACCAGAGACAACAGTAAAAATATTTCAACTTTTTATAAGGTGAGGTAGCTGCACATCAAAGTGAGAGCTATAGAGCCTCCTTCCTAAAGGAGGAAAGTGTTCCAGAACAAAACACAACCCTCAGGTGTCATATTCATTACTGTGTAACTCAATATTATCCCAAGAAAATGGTCCAAAGTCCCTGAAACCAACTCAGAACAGCAAAAAAGGAGAGTGCTCAGAGGAGCTACTTATCTCCCCATAGAGCAAATAGGAAAGGCACTTACTGGAAGGTCCAGGCATTGTGACCCATCAGTGACAGGGCCTGGCATTGACTCTAATTTCACAGAGAATTTCTCTAATGGGGCTAGGTAGAGAGAACTAGTCAGAAGGACTACAGAAAGAAATGGAAAGTTCTCCATCATGGCACATAAATGTCCCCAGTGTACGATGTATTGATTAGAACTGCTGCACTCTGTGCCATGGACCAGATCCAGACTGTAAATAATGCTAGAACAGCAGGAGGAATCCTGCTGTTGGACACCACACCATATCGAACCAGAGCTGAATCTAAGAGGTCAGATCAAAATAGGGCAGCTGGTCCTGGAGTAGCACGAGGTGCTTCTAAGCCCCTTATTCTCAGTCATCCAGGCACACGGCTGCTGTTCTGTGCTTTTGCAGTTGTTTACCTCTAACCCATTCTCTTCTGTCCAGGTTGGCTAGAAGAAAAGAGTCTGAGGATCAACATCATTGAGGTCTTGAACAAATCTCATCACTTTTCAAGAGGCATTTTAGAATGAAAAACATAATCAAAATCATACCAGTCAAAAAAAAAAATCATACCAGTCAAATGGGTTAAATCAGAGCTAAAGCATTTGCTATAATTCAGAGGCATTTCTGTTGTCAGGTACCTGTGAGATTGTTTGGCCTTCCCTGAGTTTCAGTTCATCCATTTTTAAAGGCATGATAATGATGATTACATCTCAGGGATGCCTTAAAGGGACTCTGCATTTCCTCCAAGAGAACTAGATCTGTCTATGTGTATATGTAGGGGGTAGCCTAGAATAATAGTTGTCCTATTGTTATTGCCTAAAAAGGTTCCTAGTAACCTAAAGCATGAGCCATGCATATGAACTCCGGGAACACAGGGGTCTTGAATTCCATTTACTCCAAGACCCTACATCAAAGGGATCACAAACTCTAAACACTTTGGGGATCAGGCAGGTAGCTAAATGTGTGAATCAGGCTTTATTTGTAAAGAGAGATGGGTCTGATCCACACATTCAAATAAAGAAATTCTCAAGACTGCCAGTGAAGCAAAATACATCTATAGGAAGATTTGGCACTGCCTGCCAGCTTGCAGCTGTGGATGAGCTCTTGGAATCTGTTTGAATGAATGCACTCCCTGGAATTTTGGGATATTTTTATGAGTAGGAGCAGGCTCACAATATAAGTCAAGGTCCTTGGATAAAAATGTCAACTTAAAATATGGTATCATTTATCACAGTGTCTAAGAGAGAGATTGGCAGGCAGGCAGGCAGATTAATAGGCTTAATTAATGACAGAATTTATCCTCAAAATGGATTCAGATTTTCCTACCCTTAAACATTCTTTATAATTGTCATATAGATATTGATATCATGAAAGTAGGGTATTCACTGAACATGTATTGACCAACCACTCTCTACCTGGCAAGTTAGTGGGATTAATGTAGATGAAAACATCTTAATGTTAGATGCTTTCAAGAACTCAGGGTCAAGAGGGAGCAGAGTGTTGCTTCAAGGTAGCAAGGTTATCAGTCACTTCAGGTAAATTTATAACAACTATTGTAACTTTTCCATGCTTTTATGGTACAAATATTTTCCTATTAAAAGACATGATCTTGGCCAGGGATGGTGGCTTAGCCTGCAATTCTAGTACTCTGGGAGGCCAAAGTGGGAAGATAGCTTGAGCTCAAGAGATTGAGACCAACCTGAGCAAAGCAAGACTCTGTATCTTACCAAAAACAGAAAAATTAGCCAGATGTGGTGACGGGCGCCTATAATTCCAGCTACTCTGGAGTCTGAGGCAAGAAGATTGCTTGAATCCAGGAGTTTGAGGTTGCTGTGGGTTAGGCTGAGGCCACAGCACTCTAGCCCAGGTGACAGAGGGAGACTCCGTGTCATAAAATAAAATAGGTCTTGGGGGAATTTCTTTATTTCTGTGCCTGTTTCCTCATGTTTTAAATGAGGGTAATAATAGTGCCTGTTTTAGAGGGTTGTTGCAAGGATTAAATGAGTTAATCCATGTAAGGTGTTTGGAACAATGCCCAGCAAATAGTAAGTCCTCAATAATTATTGCCAATTAAAATTGTCTCAACTCGCAGTGTAAGCCTGGACATTAGTCACACTAGCTATTCCAATGTCATTGCACATTCATTTTTTAGCTGGAAAGTACAAAGAGACAATACCCTGTGATTATTCCATTGTTTTGATTCCTGGCATTCTGCTTACCTATGAAAATGAGCAGACCTTGTGATGGAAATGAGCCTGCAGTGGCTATGGCCTTGGGGGCAGACTGGCAGGGCAGTTCTCAGGGTTGCTACTTGCAAAGCCTCTTGATGCAAATGCTGACTTTTAATTACCCACCTCAATAAATGAACAACATGATTTGGAGAATCCTCAACCACAAACAACTGATTGACTTTGGTTTGGGGAGTTTTTGCTTCTTTTTTTCCAACCTATGTTTTCAGGGTGGAAATTTGTCTCTTGGGGAACTTACTGTATTTCCACCAACACAAAGACTGTAAAGATCTGGTTATTCATCTCCTCTTATCTCTTTTCATGTCTAAAGATTCTGAGTGTGCATCTAAAGTAAAGCTTGATGCCTGTGGCATACTTTACTGCCCTCTCCTCTAAGGGGTCCTGATGGGGGAACGTGTCCATGACTCTGATTCTTGCTCCTCCTTGCTATCAAACACTATTCCCATCTTTCCCCCTTTGCTTTCTGTTGTTAAACTGGGTCATGTTGTTTATTTAATCCTGTTAAGACTTTTTCCTTTCCTGAGTGAAAGTAGATGTTTATCTACTTAAAAATGCTGTGTCCTAAGGAGTGACAATGGGTGGGAAGTCTGGGCACATGGGCAAGCTGGCAGAACCCTGTTTTTGATTGGATTAAATCACCTATTTTGTTCATTTCACTCAGAAAGCTGGTCTCCATGACAGAAAGTTCAAATGGACTAAACAGATGGAAATTTTATTTAAAAAAATTAAAGCAAAATAGAGAAAAGGGCTTTTGATTTTCTTGAGGAAAGGAAATTTCTTTGGGTGCTAAATCTTTGTTACTAACTAGTAACAAATTTCACTTAAGTTGTGCTAGAAAAATTAATGATATGGATGAAATAGTCCATTTATTCCACCTCAGTTTCCCAATTTGTAGAATGGTGAAAACCATAACTAATTCACAAGGGGAGGTCAACGAGAAATGACCAGACCTGAGATTTTCCAGAGCAAAGCCCTATTTTATTGTTTGCTGTTACCTTGCCTCCAACATCTGGTAACATCTGGCACTTGAGGATGTCCTAAGAAAGCATTCCTTATAAAGTATAAAATGCTATATAGATGCCACACATGTATGTTAGAACCTAAATATGTCAGATTACATATTTATAGCACTCAATTTTCTAATTAAATTTTAGGTCAAAATTATTCTGACATGTTTATTTTATGTATAAATATTATACTAGCTCATAATTAGGCACGATTGTATACAATTCATGTAAATGACTATAATTAACATTTGCCTGGCCAGAACAAATTGTTTTCATTGAACATCCTAGTTCACTCTTATCAGTCCTAAAGTTGATGGTTTCTCTGGTGCCACACACTGTTTCCAGACCAGCATTATCACCATGGGCATCAGTATCAACACCACTAGCGCACACAGCCTCTGACAAGAGACTAAGGTAAAATAGACCTGAGTGTGAATTCCAGATTTCTTATTTGCTAACTATGAGCCCAGTTTCTTCATTGCTACGATGAGAATGTTAAGAACTTTTCATATTGTAGAACTGTAATGGGCACAGTACATGGCTCACACCATGCATATTTTCTCTTCTGTGCTATAATGTATGATGTGATATATATGTATTTTCATGGTAGATTCTACTCTCCAGTGACTGGGGAGTCCCTCTGCCAGAGCCCCCACGCCTATGCTCAGCCTAGGCCTCTGTAAGCCACCTGGGATCCAGAACAGCTGCTCTTCAATGACACGGAAGGTAGATACACTTAAATTGTTTGTTTACTATCACTTCTAACCTAATTAATTGGGGAGAAATCTAAATAGCTCTCCCACCTGTGCCCTGGAAGCCTTAGTCAAATGAAAACCTGTGGGTGTGCATGTGACTGGGCTTAGTGTTCTGAACACATGAGGGTGTCTAAGTTGTGCGTTTAACTCACAACAGCCATACTGTGCCTGACTCTCAGCTATTTGGTAGGTAATGACTTTTCCCCTGGGCTTTGCTTTGACTCTGGCTGTGCCACATGCATGCCACTCATTCTTGTCCCAGTGAGGCCTTCAGAATGCCCATAGAGGGCTAACGACTCACAAAGCTGGAAGATCTAAACTGCCCAAATTAAATGACCGCTAAAGGCAGCCTTATTGGGGTTTTAGAGTGAAAGAGACTTTTAGGGTTGTCCCCTCTCTAGCCTACAGGTTTGGTATTATATATTATTGGTTAGGTCATGACTTCTTTGCCCCAGACTTTTTTCTCACAGTGTGGCATGGCGCCTGAAATTCCTGACATTCAAAATAGTCCTTTGGATTAAGGATTGATCTGCAAGGCAAATGTACTGTCTGGGGATGGGAGGGGTGGACTTAGATGTTGGTATACTTTCTCTTGCATTACAAGATTATCTAGGAATAAAACCTTGCTCCTATAATGTGCCATTTGGGATGGAAAGATAAGAAATGGTCATGGGGACACTGGCAGATTTGAATGATCCAGGGTCACCTGCCAAGAGGTTCTAACAGGTTCTGTCAGGTTCTGACATCTGAAGCCAGTCTGTGAAGGCTGAGAAATTAGGATGAATTGGCTTCACATACATATGTTTGTCTGACTCTCTGGCATGGGAACATGCAGATTGGAGCACAACTCTACCCATTATTTGTATCTTTAGCTGAATCAAAGTCATTTTGTTAAAGTTATTGAACATTCAAGATTAATTTTTGCATATCAACTTTCGTGTTGCTCAGCTTTTTACTTTTATCCCTTCTTTCTCCTAATCCTAGTCTTCCTTTAGAACCTGCAAGTTCTTCTGAACCTTCTTCTGAGATCTCTTCTGTAGGATCTTAAAGTCCCATACGGCTGTGATGAGATTTTCTTTGAGTTTGTTGAACAGTTTTGGTTTTTTTTTTCAATGTGTACTGAGCTAAATCAAAAGCTAATGCCTTTCTAGAAGAAATACAGGGGGAGTATTTGTAGCTAAAAAATGACCCCTGGCAATCATGTGCTAATTTTTGTATTAGGAAACTGAGACACTATTTTTTGTCTGTTCATCCATCAATAAGCACTTGTTAAAGAGTTAGAGGTGATCAAAATACATAATTCCATTCTCAAAGATCTTAAAGCATGGCCATAGAATTAGATATCAAAGGATTGAGCAATACGAAAAACAAAAATGCATGTGTTAAATATAGGTAAAAGTTATGCATCCAAAAGAATGGTTAATTTTGATGAGTCAGGGAAGATTTGAAAAGAGAAGGGATGTTTAAACTAGGTGAATTCTACAGGTTGTTGGTAGGATGCAAAGACGCTTAAAAGAGCATTTCAGACAGAAGGATTATCACAAAGAAAAACCAATATAAGAAAGTATGTGACATGTTCAGAAAATTATAAAGGCTACTAGAGCATTGTAGGGTATATGCAAGACTGTGCGTTGGGAGATTAGAAAACTATTCTGGGAGCAAATCATGAGAACTAGCTAACATACATGCAACTGAGTCTAAAACTTTCAAGAGATGGGCTTATGTTAATTTACTACTCTATGGTTTTGATACAGTAGACTACATAGATACAGGTTATGAAGGATGCTGTTGGACGGGTTTCTTCAATTTACAGTTGTCTATCTGATGCTTTGGGAATCTGGCCCTTTAAGGGAAAATATAGATCATTGGCATTATTGCAACTGTAAATTCTGGACTTGAGAGGTCTTAGAGTATTAATGAAAAAGAACTCCCATGGACAGACAACTGGCCTTGCTTCTTGAGTGGAAGTAGAAATGAAAGAAGAGTCCCATGTTGCACCTGAAGTTTTCTTCCTGAAATGAGAACTGTTGTGCAGCTATAGGAGATAATTGACCTTGGCTTAGGTCAAGAGGTTAAAGGTGACAAAATAGTAGGTACACTGAGGACAGGTAGAAAATAGAGACTGGCTCTCTCTGAGGGGCTAGAGCCCTATTGAAGGCCTTACCTGAGAATGTGAATGGTTGCAAGTTGTCAGCAGTACCCTTCATACTTCACACCACTGAACTTGAGTGGCTCCCCCACTCCTGCAGAGGCTAGATGTCTATGAAGCACACAAGCCCTTGTAAAACCACTGGTGATGGTGTGGTACAGCTCTTCCCTGAATATACATTTATAGACCTTGCTACCCTGGCTCCTGCCCTTTGAACCTACAATTGGGTCACAATGAATAGGAGAAAATGGAGAATTCAAATCACACATCCAAATTATTTAAAATTTTGCTAAAAATTTAGCAAAGAATATAACTAGGAAGTAATTATTGATTGTTTTGTGGGCTAAACAACCTGGTACTTAATCATGTTGTGTCATTTGATTTCATGATATGCAAATCTCCTTTTCTTTATAAGACTGAACAGCTCCCTTAAGATTAAGATCTTTTTATTTTTTACAGTTCTATCCCTACTCTTCTCCAGGTACACACTGACTCAGTGGTTATGTGAATGATTTTTCATGCATCATTTTTGCAAGACTTTATTGCTTACATTAGGTATTTAGCAAGTATTACTTCAAATCTCCCCCAAATAGTGTGTTCTTAGCTAATTGTTTATAAAAAAGAGACTCTATAGCTTCAGAAATCACAGGTTCCATTCTGAATTAGACAATGTGAATTCTAATTAGGAATAACTTTTTCTAAAAAGTTTCAAAAATGTGTGTGTACATGTATTTGAGTTTAAATCAGGGGCTCTGGATTTTTGGTGTTTTTCCTGATATGGCCAACATAGCATTAGCACAAAGTATGTACCAAATAAATATATGTAGAACAGCCTAATAAGATGAAGTGGAGGCTCAGCACCTGTGGCTCAGTGGGTTAAGGCGCCAGCCACATATACCTGGGCTGGCGGGTTCGAATCCAGCCCAGGCCCGCCAAACAAAACAACAATGACAGATGCAACCAAAAAACAGCCGGGTGTTGTGGCGGGTGCCTATAGTCCCAGCTACTTGGGAGGTGGAGGCAAGAGACTCACTTGAGCCCAGGAATTGGAAGTTGCTGTGAGCTGTGAATGCCACAGCACTCTATCCGGGGTGACAGCTTGAGGCTCTTTCTCAAAAAAAAAAAAAAAAAAGATGAAGTGGATAAATGGGAGGAAACCAATGTTTATTGGCAATCTGACACCTCATGTTCCAATTAAACTCTGCAACCATCAGTTATCCACCTGTGTAGTATCATTGGGTCCCCTCCTTGGGCTGTTACCACAGCTCTGCCCACAAACATCTTCCTATTACTGTTCAAGCTTCCTATTCCTCTTTGTAGACATGCTTAACTAAAAGGGCCACCCATTATAGCTCTTTTCTTTCAACTAATCTCCACTTACCCATCTCAAACTTCTGTCTTCAGCTCTAAGGTCCTGTCCCACATTTTCAGATGAGCCGCCTCTTTGTCACTAGTCTACAGGGGGTCATAAAAGTGAGGGTGCCAGATAATACTCTTTGCTTTCATCAAGAGCATCATTATAGTTGGGGGCATTACATGTAAGCAATTATAGGTGTATATACTTCCTGTGTTAGTTAAACCTGATTTGTCCTTGTCCTTTCCAGATGTAAAAGTATAATTGTTGTCTTGAACCTTGGTTTGTGTATCTCATGTTATGCCTGGAGCACTTTGCAGCCTTTGAATAAATTCCACAACTGGGTTTATTAAAACATGTGTTAACCTGTAAGAGTTATGACATCTCATGCTCACTCGTTCATTCTTCCTTCATCCCTTGCTCACTTTTTCAGCTTAGTGGGTTTTTTCCCTGCCATTCCCTCCCTTTTCCCTCATTTTCAGATGCTTCTCTTTTTCTTCATTCCTTATTTTTCCAGTCTTTTCTCTAAAATATCAGTATATACAAGTAAAGTTTAGCTCTGGAATGATCATGTATGCCAGAAGCACCCTAGTCAAAGGAAACCTAATGTCAGAGTACAGAGTTGCCCCTGCTTCTTGAGCTCCTGTAGTTGACCACCTAGTCTGGTCTGCAAGCATAGGGGCTGTTTCCTGCCTCTGCTTCTGTTTTATTCATTGCCTGCCCACAGAGCTGGTCTACGCCCAATAGAAGCAGCCCACAAGATAGTATCCAGTTCTAGGATTTCCAGTCTGTGTTGCATTGAGAGATAGTTACTATTGTGTGTGTCTGTTATAATATTAAGGAGATATTCCTCAGATTTTAGGATGTGAAGCCAAAAATTGGGAGTCAGGAAGGCATACCTTGTAAATCAAGAGGGTAGTCCAAATGGGGGAAAGGGAGTGATTCTGATATTAAAACACAGGGTCAGTCCTTCAGGGCAATCCTCTTACACAGGTGTGGAGCATTCTGGGCCAACAACAGTCACAAGTCAGACTGGTCACTTTTCCCTTGAGTTACATTCTGTGGAGGCACCATCCTGAGTAATTAATCTCACAAGCAGTGTAGTTCAAGTTAGGGAACTCTTGTTGGCTTCAATTCTAGGGAACATTTTCTTTGTCCTCAAATAATTGGGGTACATTCCTTTATGGGTTCTCTTTTCTGCTGTTCACCAACCATATCTACTTTGACTTCTTCCTCATGCCTTCTGTTTATTCCTAGAACTTATATGTGGTGGTAAGGAAAACTAAGGACTTCTTTATTTTTCTCTGTCTGTCTTTGAAGTACTCTTCTCAAAGGAACAGTTACCATCATGCTATTTTTTTGCACCCTGCTTTCCCTGCACCAGCCTGCACCTTCCCACACACTTGGCCTGGGGTGCTGCTCCTAGGCCAGCTCCTCCAGGAGGCTCTATCCTATGCTTTGACCTCTCCTACTCTTCCTCTCGTCCAGAGTTTACCAGCTTGCTGTTCCTTCCCATGGTGATTCCAATTGATAGCTTCCTGTTTCTATAAATTATTTTGAATCAATGTATTAAAGACACCATGTTCCTAAATAGTTTTATTTTAAAATCAGCATTCTAGGGCAGGGCCTGTGTCTCAAGGAGTAGGGTGCCAGCCCCATATGCTGGAGGTGATGCATTCATAACCCAGCCCTGGCCCCAAACTGCAAACAAAAAAATAAATATATCAGTATTCAATGCCTAATTCATACATGTGAATAAGAACCAGAATTCTGTGCATGCCAACAGCAGGCTGACATAGGTTGGAGCTGCTGCTCAGAGCTACCCCGGTCCCAAGGTTATCAATCCCCTTTGCAGGTCTGATGCATTATAGTTGCTCAGAATTAAACTTTGAGCTTAAAAGCAGTAAAATAGTTTTCTCAGGATTCTCCCTTTCAAAAAAAACCCACCCATTTAACATTTGGGTCATTGTCTCAGCTTTGCCACTAGTTTTGTAATCTTGGTCTATTGCTCATTCATCTCTAGAATGAATGCTCTATAAATGGCCTCACTGTGCTTTCGGGCAGCTGCCTCTCTCAGGGGCTGTGTGCTCCTGAAGAGCCTTCTCTGCAGTTTTACGAGTAGAATTGACTCTATTGTAAAGGCTGGTTTTCATAATGGAGACTCTTCCTCCTACTATATATTTTTAATACATTAGTGTTAACTTTTATTCTAGACAAACATACTTTGGACCTTTTGGAATAATCCTTTAAAGCTGATTCATGCTCTTTCACATATTAATTTTTAAAATGTTTTTGATGCCTTACGATACATTCACACAGTTAAAAAGGCAAAATAACCTCCTCCTAAATTCATTCCACCCATTATTGTACAGTTGTTTAATTTACTAATGTTCTTATAAGTTAGATCACTAGCTAATTCCCCATTTTAGAACAGCGGTTCTCAAGCTTCCTAATGCCGCAATGTATTTTCATTGTTAAAAAGGGGTTGCAACCCACAGTTTTAGAAGCATATACTGGAACAGTGTCTGGTTTTTAATTAAGTAATTTTTGGTAGCACATGTGTTGCTTAACTAGAAATTGACTTGTAGTTCCCTTGTTTCACTTAGTAAGGACAATACTTCTTGCTATTCTGCTGTCATTATAAAAAATATATGTAAAATATGTATATACACTAAGTATTGAGAGAAAATAATATATCCAGTGAAATTATCTTTCAAGAATGAAGACAAAATAAAAACACATTTCAGACAAAACAAGCCTAAGAAAGTTTGCCATACATATGACTTAACTAAAGGATATATTTGAGGAGGAATAAAAATAATCACAGAAACAGAGTAAGAAGAAGAAATATAAGAAAAACAAAACACAACAATAAACAACTCTATAAAAACCAGTAACAATATATGTAATTGTAGAGTTAAATTAATATGTATCCAGAATTCTGGGTAATAATCACATGTAAATAGTAGGCAAAGAAGGTGATTGATGATAAAGAATTCTTAAGTACTTTTATTGCTGAAGGAGGGGTAAAGATATTAATTTTAGACTTTAGTTAAATATGCAAATTAAAATTTCTAGAGCAGCCAGAAAGTGGGGGAGGGAGGAAGAGAAGAAATTCTATATGACTTTAAAGTAAATAAAGGAGAAAAAACATAGGGAAATTTCAATCAATCTGAAAGAAGATAAAATGGAAAAACAGAAAAGGCTTGAGTATAACTGATGCAGCAGAGATTAAAAAGATAAGCGACTATTTGAACCACTTTATGCAAATAATTTTGAAAACTTAGGTGTTAAGTCAAATTCCTAGAGGAGTATAAATGATCAAAATGCCTTCAGGAATAAGAACATTGGAATACTTCTATAAACCATTAAATAAAATGAAAAACATTACCAAAAAACATTTCCTCCCCAAAATAGAGCTTAGGTAATTCTACAGACAGATCCTACAACAACAGTAACATCAAGCAATCTTGTAAAATCTTTTAAAAGAAAAACTGAAGAAATGATCTCAAATTAATGTTATGAGGTCAGTACAGCCTTTAAACAAAAATTAGCTAAAGATTATTGAAGAAAGAAAAATTATAGTTCAAGTTCACTTTCAACATAGATGCAAAAATCCTGAACAAAATATCACCAGACTGCATTTAATCAACAGATGAACTAGTTAATTTGTCATGACTGTCCCCCTGGTACAGCCACTTTGGAAATAACTGGTCATTACCTGGTAACGAGTTAGGTTGAATATACACACACACTCTGGGGCCCAGCAATTCCTCTAAGCAGAGCCTCTAAACTCCTGCCCCTGTGCATCAGGTATGTGATACCAAATTACTAGAAACAGCATGGAAACAGTGTGCATATTTTATATACATTTTATATGTATTTATGGAGAAAGCAGCAAAATGAATTAGTTACAGTTACCCATAAAAATCGGGGCAAATCTCAGCTCAGCACCTGTGGCTCAACAGGCTAAGGTGCCAGCCACGTACACCTGAGCTGGCAGGTTCCAAACCAGCCCGGGCCTGCCAAACAACAATGACGGCTGCAACCAAAAAATGGCAGGCGTTATGGCGGGCGCCTGTAGTCCCAGCTACTTGGGAAGCAGAGGCAGGAGACTCGCTTGAGCCCAGGAATTGGAGGTTGCTGTGAGCTGTGATGCCACGGCACTCTATCCAGAGTGACAGCTTGAGGCTCTGTCTCAAAAAAAAAAAAAAAAAAAAAAACCTGGGCAAATCTCATGAACTTAATGGTGAAAAAAAATGAGTCCTTGAAAAATATGAACATTTGTTTTCTCTTAAACACAACTAACCAATATATTATTTATGGATACATACACATGTAGTAAAACTCTAAGCAAGAGACTAAAAAAACTGCAAATAAGGATAGTTGCTCCCTCTGGCAGATGGAGGGGAGGTTGGTAGTCAGAGGGCTTCCTAACCTTGGTAACACCCTGTGATTCCTATATGAAGGTGGTTATTATGTATGAAGTTTCACACACACAAGCAGGTGGATATTTTCTGGTAGAGATTGGGACTGCGGCACACTTACACACGAAGGACTGAATGAGTCTGCTAAATCGAGGGACTAGGGGGCTGGAAGGGGTGTGGCCCAGGCCAAACTGGAAGGGCAGACAGGCTTATGAAGAGGGAAGACTTCTGCCTGTATTTTAGAGAGGCTATGAAAAGACTAGGTCATTGACCAAAGGACCAGTGTAAGACTTTAGGTCTAGTTCAGAGATGACAAAAGTGCCATTGAAGACACTGGTAGCCATGATAAAGAAGAGAGGAAGGATTTGGAAGCTGTCTCAGGTAAAATGCATAGGATTGGGTGCTGCCTGGTAGATATGGGAGATGAGGAATCAAAAAAAGCCAAAGGTGACCTCAAATGTCAAAGATTTCAGAGGCTTAATTAGAAGGATAAAGAATAGTGTCACCTAAGCCATGGGACACCAGAGGAGGAATGTTTTTGTGGCCCAAAAGGGAGAAAGGAAGATGACAGAGGTACATAGGGTGACTCAAGAGCGTCTGGCCACCACACTTCCTATCCTGATACTGCTGCCTCTTCCTCCAAAAACAAACACAGTGCAGCATCCTTGTGCCACTTGACTTGACTTAGGTTCTCCTTCTTGGTGGCCCACTTTGAAACCCTTACTGAAGAAAGGCAGCTGTCTCATCACTGCAGCAAAACCAGTACACAAGCTACAGGTGGGGAGAACTTAACCTTTTAACAGTGCCTGACTTGGACACCTGATGGGTGGCTCTGTGAGGTCCTCTTCTTACTGTCCTGCTGACACAACAACCTTAGTAGGGATTCATTTACTTGTTTCAGTGTTGGAGGCTTGATCCAGGATTCTAAAATCACTTAGTTAAAATTAAATATTACTGTCCAGAGAACCAGAAGGCCTGTATATTAGTCTGCTGAGGCTGCTGTAAATAGACTGTGTAGCTTAAACAGCACAAATTTATTTCTTGCAATTCTGGAGACTTGAACGCCCAAGATCAAGGTGCTGGCAGGTTTGGCTTCTCCTTGGTGTGCAGATGGCCACATCTTGTGTGTCCTCATGTGGCCTTTTCTCTGTGTACTTGGACCCTCCTCTTCTTACAAGAACACCAGTCCTCCCAGATTAGGGCTCCACTCTTATGACCTCATTTAACCTTAATTATCTCTTTAAAGGCCCTGTCTCAAAACATAGTCATAGTCTAAGTTAGGGCTTTATGAATTTAGGGAGAGGGAGGAGACCCATCAATCCATAACTCCTAGATTACAATCATGGCCTATCCATAATCTAGAAGTGTGATTTTGGGCAAGTAACTTTTCCTGCACTCCCCTGTCCATCTGAAAATGAAGGTATAGGGACAGTGGCTCTAGAACAGTGGTTCTTAAACTTGAGTGTGCATTAGAATCCCTGTAGAGCTTGCTGAACCACACACTGTTGAGCCTATCCCCAGAGTTTCTGATTCTGTGGACTGGAGGGAATGAGACTTTGCATTGAACAAGTTTCCAGCTGTTGCTGCTGCTGCTGCTCTGGGAACCCCACTGTGAGAATCCTTGGAGTGGAAGATCTACATAGTTCTTTGAGTCTTATCTTTCTGTGATGATTCCACTGAAAGGTAACATCTTGCATCCTTTCTCAACTGTGGGTCCCTAGCTGAACCACAGCCTGGCAGTAGATCTGAGCAGCCTCAATTCTTCCAAAGAAGGTACAAGGCACCTTTGGACGTGGAGGAGGGAAGTTCACTCCTGATAGGAAGTAGAAGCCCAAGGACATGAAGCCCCGTTCTCTCACGAACCCCCTCCCCCCGCCCCCGTGGAAAAGGCTGACATTGGAGGCCTAATCATGCTGAAAAAACTCCAGGGATGAAATTTTACTTCCCTCAAAGTGGTTTCCATAGTCGGCAAGAAGACATAAATCTTATCTTAGCTCTTATCACCTTCTGCCCAAAAGGCCAAAAGAAAAAAAAATGTTAGGGCTCAAAGAGATGGTAAGTCATTTCCAGGCTAGAATTGTAATTTATCAAAGGAGGAAACTGAGCCTCAGGGATGACCGACAGCAAACTAGCGGTGGGGCCAGACAGGAATTGGGGCTTTCTGATTCACCTGACCAGTCCAGGCGCGCGGCGGCTCCTGAGCAGAGGGCTGCGCGACTCCGCAGGGAAAGCGAGAACCTCGGCGGAAGCGGGTGGGCGGGGTTCTGGCTTCCTAGCAGGTGCGCAGGTCCGCCCCTGCAGCTGTGGTGGGTGCCTACTTCAGCATTTAGGAAGGCGGCATATGCTACATGAGGACGCCTACGGGGAGCCTTTGCTGACTCCTGGCCCCTGCCGTCTGCAAATTTCCATAGTGTGGGGTTTAGAAAATTGACAGTTTGTTGCATTGCCTCAATACTCAATTTCTACAAATTGGGGAGAAAATACAAGAAGACAGAAGTTACACTTAAAAAAGAAATTAATGCTTACTGAAAGTTGAGACGTGTTCATTTTTCTCAGCTAAATTGGGATTTAGTGTTATGTTAGTTTCTCATACTAGGATCACAACCCTCGATGCCAGTTTTCCTTTATAAATCTGTTGGATGAATTGGTATCCATTAACTAAGTATTGACAATATGTTGATAGGCAGGGTTTCTATAACCTGCAATAGTTAAAAAAAATTATTTTCAAGGAAATTCAGCCTCTAGTTTCATGTATACAATATTATCCAATTAGCTATCTTGTTTTATGTAGTTAAAGCGAATTTGTATCAGTTTCCTCTTTCAGAATCTTCTCCCTTCCCCCCTAATTCAAAACTAGAATCAAGATGCTTCTCTTCAGAATGGCATGATTTCTATTTTTTCAAAACTGTGTCTCAGCTACCTGAATCTATGCCCAGATTTCTGGTTTGTTTTGCTCTTATAATAAGACTATGAATTTCCCTCCGTTAGTCTGAGAATCAACTTCAAAACCATTTCCCAAGGAAAAAACATTTCTTATTGATATTAGCTCACAGCTCAGAAGTTTTATTCAAACTTTGCCTCCTAGGTCTTTCCCAATGTTGGAAAACAAACGGCATATTGTGACCAGGTATCCAGATATGAAGTGCCAGGGGGGTGATGTATAATGCTTTGAAAAAATCACAGAGTTGGTTGTTTTTAAATGGTCTGTGTCACCCCAGTTAATTAAAACAGAAATGAACATCCATGATAGTGCTATTTTTGATTATGGAAATGAGAAATTGGAATAAAGGAGCACGATTTTCATACCTTCCCACCTCCCCACCATAAAAAAAGAAAAACAGCTATTGAGTGAATGCATGGAGCTTTCTTTACTAGGAGTGCAGTATTTCACAGCATTGTCATGGTTTAAAAGAAAGAGAATTTGTTTCCTTGAGTCCCCTGCAAATTCTGAGTTCATTAAAATCATGAGGGTAGCTCTTTGCCTTCATACAAGCTCCTAATTTCTCTAACCTGCCCTTTGTTGTCAAATGCAAGTTAAGAAACCTTCATTTTTTTTATTCCCTATTTCTTTTACAGTCTAACAAACACCTCCCTTTGTGTTTCTGTCTGCACTGTCTTCTTTGTGGCATCTCCTGCTGAATCACACAAGATAATTTATTTCAGGTTATTTTGTCACTGTTTTATGCCTTCACTCCAACCCCTAGTTTGACTTCCCAGATGCTCTCACTTTTATCATCCTTTGAATTTTCTTGCCCTTTCCATTTTCAGAGTGATTTGTGATGATCCTTGCCTATTTTTTACCATGTCAAGAAAGAGAGATTATTGTTATCAGTGGAAAAACATTTCTTTCCCCTTAGTGTTATTTCTTGTCTACACATCTTGATGATTTCAAAATAGTTTGCCATTATTGCACTCAGTTCCCATTATTTTGATTCCATTTTTCAGATGACTTAAGAACAAAGCGGGAGGTATCTCATCCCAAGAATGGAGCCAACCTTTTGTTTCCATGTCTGATTATCTGGCCCAGCTGCAAACAGCTTGACTGCTTAGTGATTCAGAAAGATGTCTTGGGCATTTGTTTTTTTCCTATACAGTAGCAATTCTTGCTATCTTCTGGCTTTGGAGCAGTGATGAGTGGATGGAGATAGGTTAAGAAGATTCTGAAAGATGGCAGCTTCTAGCAATTTTATTTTTAAGATTAAGAAAAAAAATCTCTGCTAAAGGAGAAGTCCTGAAATGCTGTCACAGGCTTAAATTCAAAAACAATACATGCACTTGCTAGAATTTTTGCTATTTTTTACAAAGCAGCATTAATGAAGAGTATATAAGAGGCAATCTTTCTGCACCAGCCAAAGAAAATGAAAACTAGTTGCTGTGATTGAAAATAAGGTTTCAATTTATCCATATAAACCTTCACAAAAACAGAGACTTCCCTGTTCCCTTCATGAACGAGCTCACGCCTGGTACTGAAATCTGTTTAGCAATTGAACAAATGTGTTTCTGGTAACATTGAGTTGAGGAATGAAAAGTCATTTCTTGCTAGCAAATAATTCCTAGTACTGACCAGTTACCTACTTAAGACCATTTAGAAGAATTGCACCCTACCACGAGTGTATCCACACTGACAAGTGCTTTTCCTAATGAAGTTTCAGTTCTCCAGTCACTTGTTTTTGTACATTGTCAACAGAAAAAAATATATTTTGCCATAACTTTTAGAATCATCTAGTTCATGAGGAGTTTATCTTCTTAGGTAGAATGTGTCTTTTCTGGGTGGTTCTTAAGACTACTACATTCAAAACATTTCTCAAATGTTTGCACTTGACTCTGACTTCAAAGACTGGTTCTGGACATAAGACTTGCAGTGAGTATAATGATCTAAACATTTTGAAGATAGTTTCTTTAGGTAATCAAGACCTATTTTCTGTTCATATCAGGATGAATTATCACCTCTCCAGTCAGTGAAAAACTCTGGCTGGAGAGGTGATAATTCATACTGATATGAATGGTGGCAGTAGGAGAGGTGATTCAATGTAAAAAAAAACTAAGACTAAAGCAACCAGGATCATATTTAATAATAAGTATAATTGAACACTTTTGGGCTTAGGCATGACTGCTCATATTGGATAGCAGAAGTCCTGAAGGATAGCTCATTTTCAAAATTTTATTGCTGAAATTCACCTTTCCAGTCCTCTTATATTTTGTAGGTAGGAAAGAGATGACCACAGATGTGAAATGACTTCCCACCTTTGCACAGCTGATAAATAGCACACCCAGACTGAGAACTCAGGTTTCTTGTTTTCTGATCCACTGCTTTTTCTTTCCTTTTTTGAGTTCAATGTGAAGTAACTATGTACTGTAATTCTCAAACTCCATATTGTATACTCTGGTTAAAAAAAGAAAAAAGAATAGAACAGAGTGTAAGCCTACCTACTCTCAACCATCAAGTTACACATAGCATTAACATGGCTACATGGGATGGCATAGAACAGCCATTTTGTAAATTTTCAGCAGCCAATAAATCTTTTCTAAATGTAGAAAAACTCCTTCCAGATGGCCAAGCATGGTGGCTTATACCTGTAATTGTAGTACTCTGGGAGGCCAAATCTGGAGGGTCACTTGAGCTAAGGAGTTGAAGACCAGCCTGAGCAAGAGTAAGACCCTGTCTCTACTGAAAATAGAAAAATTAGCCAGGCATTGTGGCAGGTGCCTATAGTCCCAGCCACTTGGAAGGCTGAGACAGGTAGATGGCTTGTACCTTGAACCAGGAGTTCAAGGTTTCTGTGAGCAAGGCTTATGCTATGGCACTGTACCTGGTGAGACTCTGTCTCAGAACAAACAACCATGAAACTACAGCTGTCCTGTGAGGTAGTGTGATCCCTGTGTCCAGCTTTTCACTGGACATGCCAGACGGGTTCTGTGTGGAGCATTCTGTAGTGATGGAGGCTCAGTGAGGTCCTCTCTCAAGGTCTTTATAGTGCTAAAGGGCTGTTGTTTCTGGAAAAGCTCCAGCTAAATGTTTCTGTGACAGTTTTAGCATATCTAGCACAGGAGGTAATATATATCCTAGATCAACTGTAGGACTAAGGAGAGGTTCTCAGATTCTATACTCTGCCATGCATGGGCCCAGCCTGGGACCTGGCAGAATTGCAAAGAGAAGGGTGTACTGCTCTCCACGAAATTGCCGGCACCATATTGCATCAGGCCATAGTGTTCATGAGGGAATAGATAGTTTTTATAATATGAAAAAATTTCCAAATTACAAAAATATCTTTATAGAAGTTCAACTATTGCATAAATCCCTACATGAAAGTGAAAATCCTTTCTTTCCACCTACCCTCTACAATAGTTTGCTGTGTATTTCTCCAAATATGTTTCCCTGAGTACATAGCATATGCCATTTCTTAATAGAAATCAAATTATGCACTACTTAGCAACTTTGGGGTTTTTTACTTAATTACCTCAGAAAATTATATTTTCTGTAGTATTTTTTTTACTTTTTAATTTTAATTTTAATTTTTTTAAATTTATTTATTTGGAAGGTGAATGAATGTATCAATGAACGAACACAGTCCCCTCCGGGGCAAAGTGAATGAATGCATCAATGAATGTACACAGTCCATTCATGGAACTGAGGCCCGGGAAATTCACATGAAACTGACCTAGGCATAGGGAATGGGGATTCCACATTTAGTCCCAAGTGCAAAGTGAAGGACACACCGAGGTACAGGTGACTCCTCAGCAGTTGTCCGGCCTTTTTGGCTATTGGAGCCTCCAGTGGGGGTTGGAGGTCCCCCCAAAATAATGATCTTTAAAAATGTTTTTAGCAAACCTAAGATCCTGTCACAGCACACTAGTTGAAAATCACTGTCTTAGGCTGGATGCGGTGGCTCACACCTGTAATCCTAGCACTCTGGGAGGCCAGGGTGGGTGGATTGCTTGAGCTCAGGAATTCCAAACCACCCTGAGCAAGAGGGAGAACCTTATCTCTAGACATAGCAGGGTGTTATGGCAGGTGCCTATAGTTCCAGCTACCTGGGAAGCTGAGGCAAGATCCCTCGAGCTCAGGAGTTTAAAGTTGCTGTAAGCTATGATGCCATGGCCCTCACTCTCCCAAGGGTGACAAAGTGAGACTCTGTCTCAAAGAAACAAGAAAAGAAAAGAAAATTACTGTGTCAGAGTGATGGTGATGGCTCCTGACTCAGGTTGCAGCAAGGCTGTAACTGTACAAGTGGGGGAGCAGCGGGCTGGGGTCAGGTGGAGCCTGCTGCCTGCTGCGTCCCCAGTCCCAGCCCCAGGTTGGGGGCTTTCTCTCTTTAAGCCACGCCATCCTCTTCTCTAAAAAGGGGCATCTGAGAATATCCAGATGAGATGCACATAAGTGCCAATATTTCTCTCTGTCCTTCCCACGGCCAGCTCTGTCACAGCCCCTGGCCATAAACCACACAGCCCTCTGTCACTGAAGACAGGGTTGCAATAATTCAATTACTTATTATTTATTTATTTATTTATTTTCCAACCTGGAGCCACACCCAAGAAACCTTGAGCACATGGACCTTGATTTTCTTTTCTTTTTTTTGTTGCCGTTTGCCTGGCGCTGGGTTTGAACCCACCACCCTCAGTATATGAGGCCAGCGCCCTACTTACTGAGCCACAGGTGCCACCCCCCTGATTTTTTTTTAAACAACTCTATTGAGATATGACTTACATACCAATAAAGTTCACCTGTTTAAAGTACATGATTCAAAAATAAATAAATATGCAATTCAGTGTTTTTTAATATATTCATAGAGTTGTACAACCATCATCATCATCATTTCATTTTAGAATTTTTTTTTTTTTTGTAGAGACAGAGTCTCACTTTGTTGCCCTTGGTAGAGTGCCGCGGCATCACACAGCTCACAGCAACCTCCAACTCCTGGGCTTAGGCAATTCTCATGCCTCAGTGTCCCAAGTAGCTGGGACTATAGGCGCCCGCCACAAAGCCCTGCTATTTTTCTGTTTTTGCAGTTCGGCCAAGGCCGGTTTGAACCCGCCACCTTCAGTACATGAGGCTGGTGCCCTACTCGATGAGCCACAGGCGCTGCCCCATTTTAGAACATTTTTGTCCAGAAAGAAACCCTATGCCAGTTAACAGTCCACATTTTCCCCTTCCAGCCCCAAGCAACCACTAATCTACCTTCTGTCACTCTGGATTTGACTTTTGGAATACCTCATATAAATGGAACCATCTGCTACGTGGCCCTATGTGATTGGCTTCTTTCACTGAGCATAATGTTTCTGAGGTTTATTTGTGTTTAGCATGAGTTAGTCCTTTATTTCTCAGTCACTGCCTTCCAAGTGGATTGGAAGGATCATGGTCCCAAAATGTCCTCTCCTTGTGAGTAGGAAAGCCAGAAGGATCTGAGGCAGTTGACACATCCTCTTCTCACTAACATCCCAATGACAAATGGTTTTAAATGGTTGCTGATGTTTGGAAACAGGGAGACAGGCCCCAAAACCACTGTGCATGGCAGGCTGTTGGCAGAGGAAAACTAAGTAAACATGAGCTGAGAGGCATAGGGAGCCCCGCCCAGCTAGGACAAAGGGCTCCTTTGTATCATTCTTGGGCCGTTTCTTTTAACTCCTGTTTGGCAGTGGGATCTGATAGTCATTTCTATACCACCGAGTAAAGCAATGGTCTCCATAATGAGGTAAGCAAGACAGTCCACTGGGTGCGTAGGAAGAAAATTTTACAAATTCTATAATATTTTTCTGTACCTTTTAAATTATATTTTTCATTCTTTTTCTTTTCTTTTCTTTTTTTTTTTTTTGAGACAGAGTCTCATTCTGTCACCCTGCCATGGCTTCATCATAGCTCACAGCAACATCAAACTCCCAGGCTCAAATAATCCTCCTGCCTCAGCCTCCCAAGTATCCGGGACTATAGGCGCCTGCCACAATGCCTAGCTAGTTTTTCTACTTTCGTACAGATAGGGGGTCTTGGTCTTGCTCAGGCTGATCTATGAACTCCTGAGCTCAAATAATCCACCTGTCTCAGCCTCCCAGACTGCTAGGATTACAGGCATGAGCCAGCATGCCTGACCTAAATTACATTTTTTATACAAGTTTTATGATGTACGCACTGTGTAAGTACAGTGTTATATATATGACTATAATGATAAAATAAGTAAATACACATGTATTGGAAATGTGTGTGTGTACGTAGAGCATTATACATCTCAAAATATTGGAGACCTCTGGTCTAAGGAAGTATTTTTTTTTTTTTTTGTAGAGACAGAGTCTCACTATCGCCCTCGGTAAGAGTGCCGTGGCATCACACAGCTCACAGCAACCTCCAACTCCAGGGCTTAGGGGATTCTCTTGCCTCAGCCTCCCGAGTAGCTGGGACTATAGGCGCCCGGCTGTTTTTCTGTTTTTTGCAGTTCAGCCAAGGCCAGGTTTGAAACTGCCTCCTTCGGTATATGGGGCTGGTGCCCTACTCGCTGAGCCACAGGCGCTGCCCCTAAGGAAATATTTTTTTAAATATGAGTGACTAAACACTACAAAACAAACAACCCCAGCTCCTGAGCTGTTAACACATGAAACTGATACTTGAAAAACGTTTAAAAAGTTCCTTTATATTCAGAGATCCTTTAGGCCTCCTCCCATGTTCTTGTTCCAGTATGTTCCAGGCACAGTGCTGGGCACTCTGGGGTTCAGAGAACTGTATTTGTTGTAAGACTTACTCTTATGTAAGAGACCCAGTATAGGCTCGGCGCCTGTGGCTCAAGTGGCTAAGGTGCCAGCCACATGCACCTGAGCTGGCAGGTTCGAATCCAGCTCAGACCCGCCAAACAACAATGACGGCTGCAACCAAAAAATGGCCAGGCATTGTGGCAGGCGCCTGTAGTCCCAGCTACTTGGGAGGTGGAGGCAGGAGACTCGCTTGA
>CAUYON010018635.1:0-13058 GCA_963573935.1 Arctocebus calabarensis
AATCAAATAGCCTTCAGAATAGGAGAAGAATTTTGCAGGTTATGATTCTGACAAAGGTATGATAACTAGAATCTACAAGAGAACTCAAATTAATAAGAAAAGAACAAATAATCCTATTTCTTTGTGAGCAAGAAACTTGAACAGAAACTTCTCTGAAGATGACAGGCTAACAAACACGTGAAAAAAATGCCCATCAACCCATGAATGGATTAACAAATTGTCTATATGCACCATGGAATACTATGCAGTCATAAAATGATGGAGACTTTATATCTTTTATGTTTACCTGGATGGAGCTAGAACATGTTCTTCTTAGTAAAGTATCTCAAGAATGGAAAAAAGAAAGAGGGGAGAGGAGAGGAAGAGGAAGGGGGAGGGTGAGTGGAGGGAGGGTATTTGGCGGAATCTCACCTAAATGTGCACAATGCAAGGGAACATTTCAAAACAACTAAGAGTATATTATAAATGTCATATCACAAAAAATAAGTGTGATGGTTATGTTAATCAGCTTGATTTAAGCATTCTACATTGTATATCAAATCATCACATTGTACCCTATAAATATATACAGTTAAGAAAAATTAATCAAACAATGAATCCTTAAAGGGATTTTTTAATACCTTAAATGTCAATGTTGAACATTTACTGAGAGAAAAATCAAGGCAAAGATTGTCATTGCATGATTTAAATGATGCTTTTGTATTATTCAGGAAGTTCTTTTCTCTTTCACCTAAAAGCCTTAACATTTCATACTGAAGGGGATAACGTCACAGATCTTGAGTGGACTTACTGGTTTCTGGAAGCACGAGAATGCTAACTACACAGTGAAAATGGTAATAGTTTCCAAATGAGAAGAAAACCATTACTGGTAGAATGAAAAATCTCAGAAAAAGAAAAAGCTAAGTCATTACATTAAAGGAAAGAAAACAAATGTACATGGCATTGCTACATTAGTTTTTATGTTGTTCTTTAGCAAATACTAAAAAATAAAAATGCAGCAAATTTTAAGGGAAAGGAACTAAGTGCATTTGAAAGATGAAAGGCAAAACTGTTTAAAAGTTTGCAAATCTAATATTCTGTTTTTTTTTTCTCCCAATAAAAGTAAATCAAAAGAGAGACTCACATGAGTATATTTTGTCTTATTAACTTTGGTTTAAGAGAGACAGTTTTACTGAAAAGTTTCAATGAGGCTGGGTGCAGTGGCTCACATCTGTAATCCTAACACTCTGAGAAACTGAGGTGGGAAGATCACCTGAGCTCATGAGTTCGAGATCAGCCTCAGCAAGACCGAGACTCCCTGCCCATACTAAAAATAGAAAAACTAGCCAGGCATGGTGGCAGGTGCCTATAGTCCCAGCTACTCATGAGGATGAGGCAGGAGAATCACTTGAACCCAGGAGTTTGAGGATGCTGTGAGCTGTGACGCCATAGCACTCTATCCAGGGTGACAGAGTGAGACTCTGTCTCAAAAAAAAAAAAAAGAAAAGTAAAGAAAAAAGAAAAGTTTTCTATGTAATATTTTTGGTGGAAACTGCAGGAGAATATCACGTTCTCCTTTATTTTTACTTTTCATGTTCTCCTATTTTAAAACCTCTTATCAAAACCAAAATAGTTACCCACATCTAAAAGCCTTTTCCTCCTTAGCAGCAAAGAATATGGAAAAGGGGTGAACAGACATCAAGGGAATGAATAATATTTCCTAAGGATATATTCATATTTCCTATGAATAATATTTCCTAAGAATTTTCATGTCATGGCCATGCCACGCTACAACCAATTCTTAGAAAATATCTTAAGGAAATACATCAACCACTGAACTAATGCTAAGGAAACTCCCATGACGGTATGTTTCAAAAATGATCTTTCTATTGACCGTCTATTTAATCTTCGTATGAGCCCTTTTACTTAGAACTATGCCTTTAAGTTTATCTCTCTCTAGAAATGAGATGTTCGGTTGTTTTTATACGAGTGTGTGTTTGTGTATGTGTACGTGTGTGTATGTGTGTGCACCTGTGACCTCAATGGCATTAGTAAGAAAACGTTTCCTGCCAAATCCTGCATCTCTGCACCTTGTTAAGTTGAACTGACTGAACATCTGCATCCCACTTACTTGCCGTGTGGTTAATGAAGACACTTGTCTTTCTTTCATTACTGCTATTATGTCTAGAAAAACGAGTTTGGAAGAACGATTAACAGCACTGTTTTCAGATTAATAGAATTATGAAAATTCCAAATCTGTAGGACGTTTACATCATTAAAAATCTTTTCCTTTTTCCTATTAATGGACTGAACTGATTTCCAAGTTAATATTAGGTAGCAGAAATAAAAATCTGTCATTATATTCAGCTGTATTGTTGGCACTTTCACACGTCTCAACCTGGGGATATTTTAACTCTTAGCATTGATATGTATAAGGAATGGCTTTCTGTAATTTTTACACAGGTTGGTCTATTTTCATTTTTAATATTGACTTGGCATCCTGGAAAAGAACTAGAGATAAGAAGGCTTGATAGTGAAGCTCTTTTCCTGCTTAGAGAACCAAATCCCTTCATATGGAGTCGAGAGTTGGTCCTTAGCTCAAATGCTGCGTAGGCAGTGGGTCGACACCCCTTTCTAGCTGACCTTTACTGGTATTGTTCCAACATTGTGGGTGTTTGTGAGACGGTGGACTCCAAGGCTTGCGACAACGCTGAAGGCTGGGAGAGGAGTTTATGTGCCTCCTCCCACTCTTGGAATAAAGTGGGCCTCTCTTCCACTGCACCAAAGGAATGCACAATGTCCCACAGCTCTGCAGCGCACTTCCTCAGGGTGGGTTTGTGAAGGTCCATTCCATTAAAGGTCCATTCAAGTTAAATTAATTTGTATTAGATTTGCCATCCGAATGCTCTATGACAGGTTGGGTTCTTTTAGATGAAAAAGAGCAGACTCTACTGCTGGTGTCCAGGAGGGATTTTTAAATTGTCGTTCACAGATAGATCCTGGTCTAGAGAGAAGCTATTGACAACCCTGATGCTTCTGTCCAAACAAAGAGCCACATTCAGCTATAACCTGCCCAGGGACAGGACGGTAGTGAGGTTTCTATATAATCTCTCAGAAGAGCTAATGTTAGGTGAGCATACAATAATGTGAACCGAGGGAGTAAATGGAAACAAATAGGACCCCCATTAAAATATATCATACTTATTTATTTTAATGTTTCATGGTTCACATGCTTAGGAGACTCAAGAGTGGTAATATTCATTTATTTATTTATTTTGTCTTTACTGTGTAAAATCAATAAGGCCTTGACTGGGCTCAGAGCTACTGAGTATCTAAGAAGTTACTTATTACTTATATCCTGTTCTCTATGAGAAAGTATTTTATGTGTTTATTCTGCTAATACCGAAATAGTTCTCTAAAAATAAAGTATTGAAAATAAGGATCTGTTTTATTTAGCCAACAAAATTTTTTGCCTGATTTTTCCCACTGAAAGTGTTTTTTAAAAATATTAAGGCATATTAAATTACATATTTAGTAAACAGATATTAGGAAAATGATGCAAGATCCAGTATCTTGTACTTAAGAAGTATGTATTTGTCTATTTCCCACAGAGAGGTATTTTTCGAAGGGGATGAAGGGCGGGAAGATGATGGAAAGAGGATAGAGAGAAGGAAGATGGGCTGGAAGGAGAAATTTCTCTTTGTGACAAAAGAATAGACATGTCTTATATTTTATGAGCTGTCCAACTTATGTACAGTAGCATCTTTAGAACACCCATTATATAGTGAAATTGGGTATAAAAGTAGCCTGTCCCAAAGGCTCAAAACAGACGCTGTAATAATGTCCCACTGGTTACCATATTCTCCGACAGAGACTCTAAAATTGCATGATAGTCAAGACTTTGAAGCTGTGAATTACTACAATTTCAGAAAGTTGACTGAGAAGACTTTCCCCAGCAGCCTACATAAATCGAACCCAGTGCTACATAGTAAAACATCTACACTATTTGAAGCTGCTTAATTCGTGCTCATTCCTATACAAATTACGAGGTAGCCAAAGAAGGAGCCAAGCACCTTGAAGAAGGGGGAGAAGCAAGGAGGTGGTTAAAAGGTGTCCCTATTTTGACAGATAGATTCCGGGGTTATGGAGTACTCCCTCCTTCTGTAAGTCCTGGGGTGTGGAGCCTTTGAGATATGGGTAGTATCTCTAAATTTCTCAATGGAAGGATGCTACAGTCTATTCTGTTTTTAAAAAGACTTTGAATATAGAGTCTAGAGCTGCCTAAAAGAAGAGAAGCAAGTATTACACTCTTTATCTCTCCTAGTACCAGTGCCACTTTCTCATCCCAATCAAAAGATGGTCAGTACTGACAGTTACCAGATTAAATGTTCACATAGACCCCAAAAGAAGTTTGATAACCTCATTTGTTATGCGTCAAAATGCTCTTTTACTCTTTAGGATACATAAGAGGCACTCAGCTTGCACACATTATAGCAATAAATACCACTTTCTCCCTTCGCCATCTGTAATGATGTTTATCATTATCATTCATGGGTTCAATACTGCGAATATCCAGGCTCAGTTCTGGCAAACATTGTCTTATAGTGACTCTAACTCTGTGCCATTTCTTTGTCATCCAGACATCACCAACCTTCCCATTTCCCACAAATGTAGCACCAATAAGGAATACCGCCATTCAAAAGCTCTACTATGACTCACTACATACCAAAACGGAGCAGTCTCTTTTACAAATCTCTTCCAGAATTAACATATCTTTGGTTTAACTGAACATTAAATGAGCAGATAAAATAAGGAAGGTCTGATGAGGATGAGAAGCAATTCAAATAGGAGTGAATGAATTCCCTTCTATCTTTCCTTTCACTTTCTAGCAGTAGATAAAGTGATTTGTGGGTTGAGTTACCCCTGGTCATAATTCTATGCTGTCTTCATCTATTTGAAAACTTGTCATATAAACAGTGTGTTCACCATTTTTCCAGACTACTGGTTAAAACCTTTCTAGTAGGAAGCTGTTACAGAATGAACAAACAATGGGGTAATTGCACCTTCCAAGTACACTAACACGGGAACGGTAGGCTCTCCTCACATTTCAGAAGGAGTCTGTCAGCACCTTTTAAATAGTCTCATCTCACTGTGTAAAGACTATGTCTGAACACCAAGTACACTCCTCACTGTCCGTCTATGGCTTTGTGTAAGTGTACGTGCGTCCTTGTCCTTGCTGCCTGCTGGACATGAGGAAAGAGGTGGTCTCAATTTGTTCTTGAAAGAACAGACAGAAATCCAATCAAAGTACATTATATGGTCAGGTCTTCCGAGCAGCTTCATCACCGATGTCCCCAGGTGTTTGCAGCTCACCAGACGTATCTGAGGTTCTACCGTGGTCTTTTCTGAGGCACTTGAGGAAAAGGCTGAATTCCACCTGCATTCTTCAAACCTCTGAGCTGTCATCCTGGTGGCTGTATGGGGACATCATGGGCTCGCCGCTGCCGGAGCTCTTCGGGGCGTCCTTCCCCCTGACACCGTCCTTGCTCCGGCACATCATGACTGCGATGACCGTGAGGCAGATGCCGAGTAACCCCGCCGCGATGCCTCCCACGACAGTGACCAGGCTGACCTCAGAGCTGGGAGTGCTGGGCTCCCGGGGCAGGACGCCATCCGGAGGAACCCTCCCTTGGGGGATTTGCCTCTTGTTGGTGAAGTCCAGGGCCACGTGCTGGATGTTGGTTCCTCGGTTGTTTTCAGCACCTATCTCCCAGGCCAGAGCGGGCGTGCCCCTGACCTCCCTCTTCTTCCGGCTCTTGGTGGTTGTGCGGGGCTTCCCGTGACTCACCAGGGAGTGGTACTCCACACTTCTCTTGCCAATGCCTCGATGGGCATTGTCTTTTGACTTTACTGTGTAGATGGTGTGTACATACCATTCTCGGCCCAGAGCCACCTAGAAAACACAACTCCATCTGTTAGGGAATCATATAGTGTAACTAATTTATGATAATCTATTTGCAAGAGAAACTGATGGCACGATTAATAATAAATGAGAATTGAATTTAGTTTACAGAATTAATTTACTTGATATTTTGGAATGAGTAGCATACACTAGGCTTTGGATAAAGCACAATAAAATACATTCTGTGCCTCTGTCAAGGGACCATGTACTGATAAATATCTGGCACTTGTAGTCATGGAATGTGAGAGCTGTAAAGAATTAGATATTGCATAGTCTACCCTGTTCATTTAAAAAATGAGTAAATAAGAATACAGAAAAGTTAGTGACTTATTCAATGCCACTCAGCTTGTTGGTGGCATGGGAAGGACTCTTTTTTTGTGTATCTTGCTGCTTATTCATGTGCCAGTAAGAGTGTAAGACCATGGGGAGGAGGGTGAAATCAGCTTTCAGGCCTTTCCAGGGCCTGAGAAAAGGAAAGATTTTCTGATGATTCTTTGAAGCATTCAAGGTTTAGAGAGGCCATATATTTTGAGCGTTAATGTTAAAAACCAAAACAAAAAATATCAGACTTTGACTTCTTGTTTGAAAAGATTCAGAATATGCCTTCTTCAGATGTCCTTCATAGACTGAATGAGAATAACATATTTCTCCAGCCCTCATCTTGCCTGGTGATTCTTAATAAGTATCCTAAAGGGTACACTTGCTATCCCAAAGATTCTGAGTATAAACGTATCTCTAACGCTGTCGAGTTTGTCTGTTCAAGGGTCTTGCTCCTGGCCTCAACAGAGAGAAGTCCCTCTCCACCTTCTCTCTCTGAGTCAGAATTTTCTATCTTGGTTCTGAAATGTTTGAGAGTGGAGATTTTGTGTGCTATTCTGTGTCTAGCAGGTCACACAGATCCCTCTAAGATGTTCATGAAAAGGCAACAGGAGGGAAGTTTTGAATAGAGAAGCCAATTATCCAACTGTCAGTTTAATTTTGTATTCTAGGCCAAGTAAGAGCCTTTGTTACACACAGTCTTAAAATAATATGAACATGTTAATAAAAACTAGAGTCTACAAAACACCATGGGCCCTACATGGGGCTATGTGGTTTATACTTCCTGTCCTAGTCATCAACTCTATGTGACGGTCCTATTTTGGCCACATAGACATGAGACACCTGAGGCATAGAAACATTCAGTGACCTGCACGTGGTCACATGGCTATTGCAATTGAGCTTGTTTTCAGCCTACCTGAAAGAGTGGCGTAGAGTCAACTTTAAATCCATCCGATCCAGGCTGATTCACTAGGAGAATGGCCTCAGGGTCATCTGCGGCCAGTTTGGCATTAAATAGGATATTTCCAAAGCTGATGGCTTGTGTCTCTGGCTGGGCTTTGTCCTTTAAGCAATAAGGGAAATGGTAATTGCTGTGGATAGCGCCAACTTTTTGCAAGGACAGAATGTTTTCCTGTTACTTTTGTGCAAGTACAAATTTCAATAAACTATTACTTTTTTGGTTTAATTTAAAATGAGGATATTGTTTTTAAATGTAAGACAAAAAAAGGCTGAGCTTTGAAAATCTGTCTAGTTCAAAGCACTTACCATAATTTTACCCAATTTTACAAACATTTACCCTGTCTATCTGGGTCAAAGCACTTACCACAATTTTAAATCGATATAAGAGTGAAGGGGAATCAGCCAGGCAGCCGTACTCTGCGTTTACTGGGCTGTACTTGGGGACATAGCCATCTGCTCCCGTGCAAAGGAACACCTTCTCGATGTTGCAGTAAAAGGATTCGCCCAAGTTCTGGACAGGATCCACCATGACACGCCCATAAATTATGTCACCTGAAACAGACACGTGCAAATGTCACTTGTGCTACATGATAAGGTGTATCAGAGTGATGCTGCAACAGTATATGACAATAATGACACAGAGATTATTTCCTTTGCTCCCTAAATTTGCCATCAAACCTTGAAGGCCTTTGTGTGTTAGCTTCAAGATCTGCTCCAATCTCAGGGCTCAGATAAGACCACCCTACAGATTGAGCACAAGTGACTGAAGATTTATGGAGTCTCAGATGCTTAGTCATTAGTGGGAATCATTTCAAGGTCTGCCCTATAATTGGATGCTCATACATCCCATTGTGGTTAGAGTCCAGTTTACATAAGTCAATGAGTTGGTAAGATGTAAATTAATATGTGTACAATATAGAATAACTTAAGAAAGAAAACATCATGAAAAAAATCCCAGGTCTCAATACTAATATGAAACCAATATATAAACAATTATATGCCCACATGAATGATAAAACACAAATATAGTCTAGCAAGGGGGAGGGAAAAGAGGGAGAGGTGAGAGGGAGGAGGAAGGATAATTGGTGGGATCTCACTGAATGTGCACAATGGGAGGGTGTTCAGCTCGCCCCCTGGTGGGCGGGATGTCACCTAATGTGCACAATGGGAGGGTGTTCAGCATGCCCCATGGGTGAAGGGCTCAACTACATCTTGAACTTTACCTTGGAAGTGAGAACAATATAACCTAAAAATTTGTACCCTCAAATTAATCTGAAATTAAAAGAAATTTAAAAAAGAAAGAAAATATCAATGAAAAGGCTAATTAGCTTTACTTGCTTTAGGGTACCTGCTGGCCCTGGCTCGCTTACTTCACAGCTATCAGTAAGCCTCACCTTGGGTGCTAAATGTTCTGCCAGGTGCTGAGCTGCAACCTTGAACAAGACAGGCACAATCTTTGCCTCATTTAAGATATTATGTAGATGTAGCATTTGATTCCATATAAGTTGACAAAACATTCAAGAAAAAAAATCCAGGCTCGTTCCAAAAGTCACTTTGGTAAGGGAGACAGAGGTTAGCTTCCTCAGTATTAAAAAAAAAAAAAAAGAACTAATTTAAATGACTTTGGTATACTTGCCAAAGTAGATACTCAGCTATATTCTGAAATCCATGACACAAGATATAATTCTGTCCCCCCACAACAGAGTGTCAGCAGAGCAAATCACAACACAGCAGCCCTCTCGCCTGTAAAGTGATACCTTCTGCAAAAGCGACGTCGCTCTCTTGCCCGAATCCCATGGATCCATCAGACAACCAGAGACTCTTTTTGGAGAGCAGGTACATTTGGGTGTTCAAGCTAAATTCAGCTGCCACTGGATCACTGACCTGTGACCAAGTGTAAAGGCCTTTATGCATTGTTGGACATTCTGACCGTGCACACACACAGTATTCACAGAGACTCACACTAACTGTATATTGACGCACAATGCCTAAACGTTGCCCTGTATTTTTGTTTTTGGAGTCATAATCTCACTCTGTCACCCTGGGTAGAGTGCCATGGCATCATAGCTCATAGCAACCTCAAACTCTTGGGCTTGAACAATCCTCTTGCCTCAGCCTCTCGAGTAGCTGAGACTGCAGGCACCTGTCACCTTGCCCAGCTAGTTTTCTATTTTTAGTGGACATGGGGTCTTGCTCTTGCTCAGGTTGGTCTCCATACCCAAGCTCGAGTGATCCATTTGCCTTGTCCTCCTAGAGTGCTAGGATTACAGGTGTGAGGGGCTGCCTAACCTGGCCTTTGCATTGTAATTTTTTATGTCCAACCAAACCAATTTAGGGAATTGTAATGCTGATTTTGTCCTTCTTGTGAAGGCAAAATCATTTTGTGAGTGGGACTAATATCACTGCTTGAGCTGACTTTCTTTTTTCTCATCATGCAAGAGTTAAAGTCATCCAGATGTGAATACATTCTTTTTATTATATTTTTAACAATACAAGTAAGCCATGACATCAACAAAGTGAGTTTCTGCAAAAAGAAAATGATTCTGGGAGGCATACCTGTTGGAATCGGATGTCCAGGTCAAAGGTGACGGGCTCTCTGGGGTTGCAGGTGACCGGCAGGCGGTACTCCTGATGAGGTGGGGCCATGCACGGCAACAGCTTTACAGTGTATGTCCCCGAGTAGTCACGTACCTTGGAGAGAACAATTATATATTTCATTTGAAATCTGAGGTGTCTTCAGGAGGCAGCAGAAAAGGGGACTTAGGTAAGAGTCTCAGTCACTTACTGCAAAGTCGGAGATGAAGCTCCATTGTTGCACCGGCTGACTGTAGGTGGGTTCACTTCTCAGGAGGCGGAGGGAGAATGTGAGGCCCGGGTGATTAGCTGACATGATCACTGAGCTTGTAAAGGATGCTGGAAGAATACCAGAAATAATCACGGTACAGTGGTTACATCAAAAGAATACATGTCAGCTTAGCGTTTTCAAAGTATCTTACCATATGATATTTGCTTTGATTCTTACAGGAATCTGGCAAAGTAGGCATGGTTGGTGTATTTATTCTTATTTTGCAGATGAAGAAACTGGGCTGAGAGCGACTGTGTCACTTTCCCCAGATCACACAGCCAAGATGTGTAATGTCTGAGTCCTACTTCAGTGCTGTTTCTGCTTTATGATTCAGTCAAAAGGTAATCGTACATAAATGCTCAAATTGTCCTAGGCTATTTTCCAGGAGTCAGAGGAACACAATAATATGAATGTGCACCAAAGCCATGAGCTGAACTTAAAATAGTCTATAAGCATCCACACAGCTGGGCAAATCCAATTTATGAATGGAATCTAATTTTAATTAGATTGCTTGCAATTGTAGCTAAACAAAGATTCAGTTGATTAGAAAGGTAGACATGTAAAAGGAAATTGGAAAGACCAGGAAATCCTTGTTTTCAAGGACTGTCAATTACAAAAAAAGCAAGACTTTTTTTTTTTTTTAGTTCTTTATTTCTTGTAGTTCAGTCTCATCAAAATGCGACCAAGCCTCTTTCTCCTCCTGAATACTCAGCCCTATTCTCTCTTTTGTTAAAGTTCCCACCCAGAAAACGGAAGGATATAAAGATGGTGAGTGAACTATTTTCCCTTTCCAATACCAGTTGGCATCCTGGTAAAACATGCAAACCAGTTTAGTAATTTGAAAAGCCAAATACAAAATAGATTATTTCTTCTTCTTTTTTTTTGAGACAGAGCCTCAAGCTGTCACCCTGGATAGAGTGCCATGGCATCACAGCTCACAGCAACCTCCAATTCCTGGGCTCAAGCGAGTCTCCTGCCTCAGCCTCCCAAGTAGCTGGGACCACAGGCACCCGCCACAACGCCCGGCCATTTTTTGGTTGCAGCCACCATTGTTGTTTGGCAGGCCCGGGCTGGATTCGAACCCGCCAGCTCAGGTGTACGTGGCTGGCACCTTAGCCCGGTGAGTCACGGGTGCTGAGCCAAAAAAAAAAAAAAATAGATTATTTCTAATGAGACGTGTTTTATAAAAAAAAACAAAGTATTTGCAGCCCTAATGATGCTATTCAAAGCACAGTCCATCAGTTAGTAAAACTGCACAGCCAGTACTTAATAAACACAAATAAACATGTCTGAAACTTAGGTCTGAAAGTGGAGTACCACTCCTGACTCTATTAAAAAGTTTTTTCACAAGGTAAAAGCTGTGAACAGCAAAGTGTTTGCTGAATGAATTGCCTGAAGTCCAGTTTTGTTAATACAAGGGAAGCAAAGCCGAGAAAGAGATTGTTATTCCTACGCTTTTCATCTAAGGAAAACTCCACTTAAAATGAACTCAATAGGGTTTCTTTTTAAATGTATTCTAATTAATTTGCTTTTTCTCTAAAATTCTGCATGATGGTAATTTTGTGGATTGTGAGATGAAGCTGAAATAGCAGCAAGCCCTCATGGAGATAATTACACATATAGAATCCATTTGAAATTAAAGGCTTCTGGCAGTGCCTGTGGCTCAACAGACTAAGGCACTGGCCCCATATGCCAGAGGTGGCGGGTTCAATCCCAGCCCTGGCCAAAAACTGCATGAAATTAAAGGCTTCAGGGATGACGAGGAAGCATGCAGAAACACGTGTGACTCTGGAGGAAGGAAATCCTTGTTGCATGAGGAGTGGCTGTGATAGGATAACGGGGCTTACCGGGATGCGACTGCACGAACAAGCCATGGAAGTGAGCCTCAGTCTTGAAGTGCACGGCCAAGCGCCCCTCCTCCCCGATGCGCATGCTGGTGGGATAGAGGGAACCTGCAAGGGAGAGCACACAGGGGGATGCGGGTAGGCTGAGACCTGTAAGGTGCAATTCCTTCCCAAATGAGTGCAGGTGGATCTTGTCTTCAAGCATTCTTCACCCTTGATCTTAGCCAAAAGGCCGAGAAGCAATCTCTTTAAGCATGCTTATCAGAAGAATTTTGAATGATATAAAAGACAGAAGTACTTTCATTTTCTTTTCTAAGGAGAGAAGGGTCTAAAAGGGAGTCGAAATGCATTAAGGAGCAGCCCTGTGGTCACTCTGAAACATACAGATTGATTGATTACAAGAGACCAAGTTTTGTTTTTCATTTCTCCCCAAAACACTAGTTTACAAAAATGAAGCTGTAAAATGAGAGACATGACAAATGAACTTGTCAAAATTATGGAGATTTGGATATGGAAGCAGAAACAGGTTTGAGTTCTCTGCAACTTGTTCAAATTTTATAAGCTTACAGAAAACTCTGGAGCTTTCCCAAGAAATTTAACAGTTTGACAAAACGTATTTCTAGATGTAAGTAGGAAAGAAGTGATCCTTAAGTAGACGTGGAGAACTTCCTCCATCAATTTTCTAGACCCCAGGGAAATATGTAAATACACATAAATGATTATTCACCTGAGACAGATTAGAAAAGGAAAGTGTTCGTGCAATGCAGAAACTTATATTTAACAGTTGCACAGTAGGGAAAATTCAAGGAATTGATATGATTTATTTATTTATTTTTTATTTTATTTTATTTTATTGGGGATTCATTGAGGGTACAAGAAACCAGTTTACATTGATTGCATTTATTAGGTAAAGTCCCTCTTACAATCGTGTCTTGCCTCCAAATGGTGTGGCATACACCAAGACCCCACCCCCTCCCTTCTTCCCTCTCTCTGCTCTTCCTTTCCCCAGCCCTCCCTCATTCTTTCTCTCTCTGCTCTCCCCTTTCCCCAACCCCACCGGGTCATTAATTGTCATTAATTGTCCTCATAGGAATTGATATGATTTAGTTAAAAGAAAGCTTTTGTGTGATGAAGGTGAAATTACCTTAAT
>CAUYON010018637.1:0-13721 GCA_963573935.1 Arctocebus calabarensis
GTCCCAGCTACTAGGGAGGCTGAGGCAAGAGAATCGCTTAAGCCCAAGAGCTGGAGGTTGCTGTGAGCAGTGTGACGCCACGGCACTCTACCCAGGGCGATAAAGTGAGACTCTGTCTCTACAAAAAAAAAAAAAAAGTAGCCGGGTGTTGTGGTGGGCGGGCGCCTATGGTCCCAGCTACTTGGGAGGCTGAGGCAGGAGAATTGCCTAAGCCCAAGAGCTGGAGGTTGCCGTGAGCAGTGAGGCTACGGCACTCTTCCAAGGGAGATAAAGTGAGACTCTGTCTCAAACAAAAAAAAAAATTTAATAGACCATCTTTGATTTAGATTATTGTCATTACTTTTTATAAATACTTTTTTAAAATACTGAGTTAATGAATTGACAGTCAATTTTTTTTTTAGTGTTTTAAATTAATCTTGGAAATTAGCTGCTTGAAACCTGTCTTTTGAAGTGACTCAAGAATGACTAGTCATTCTGATAAGATCATTTTTAGGATTTAACATTTTTAAAAAAGTTTAATCTAATTGCTTTATAAAATGAATGACTTTAAATTTAAAATTTTACTCATCAAGTTCACTGATTCTAATAATGAATCTCCTTTAGAACAGAATTTTTTTTAATGTGTATACACATCTTTTTGAAAATTTCTTTAAGGTTAAAGAACTCCTTTTAAAGTAGAAAGCTTCTAATATTATAGTCTTTTTGAAGATACTAATCGCTTGCTGATCTCTTCAGCTGAATGAAAAATATGGGCAGAGTAATCATAAAGGGTAATAGATTAGGTTGGGAAACAAACTTAGTGCATAGTGGTAATAAAAGAAGGTAGCCTACTTGTTTTGCATAGACTGTATTTTTTTTCTTTTTTGTTCAAAAACATACACTGTATTTCATCATTGTTGCATAAAGTCCCTTTTGGCCAATTTAGTGAATACTGCTGGGTCTTGGGGGAAACAATCTTTTGTCTTTATCTGGAGAAATAATTGTGGTGATAGAAGAGTAGTCTTTTTCTTGATTAAAAAATCCATTTTAGCGTTTTAAATTGCAGTGATAATAGCTTATAATTATAGTAATAATAGTAATAATAATATCTTGATTTTGGCTAATGATTTTTAGTCTGCCTCCAATTAATTTTTATGATTATCTCAGTGTGACAAAGCAATTTATTTTACTTGCCTTAAAAAGTCATACTTAAATTTGTCACTAAAAACTAAACCTTTAAGCAGGCTTGGGAGTATACTCTGAATAGAGAGGTTTATGGGTGATTCACAGTACACATAAACTGGATCTTTTTTTCTTTTTTTTGAGACAGAGTTGCCCTGGGTAGAGTGCTGTAGTGTTACTGCTCACAGCAACTTCAAACTCTTGGGCCCAAGCGATTCTCTTGCCTCAGCCTCCCAAGTAGCTGGGACCATAGGCGCCCACCACAATGCCCGGCTGTTTTTTGTTGCAGTTGTCATTGTTGCTTTTAGCTCGCCCAGGCTGGGCTTGAACCCACCAGCCTTGGTGTATGTGGCCAGTGACCTATCCACTGAGCTATGGGTGCCATCTCCAGTTATTCTTTAAATCGGTAATTTATTCAAGTTTCTCCTTTGAATGTATTACAATATGGCAATGAAAAATTTTTTTTTTGAGACAGGGCCTCAAGCTGTCACCCTGGATAGAGTGCAATGGCATCACAGCTCACAGCAACCTCCAATTCCTGGGCTTAAGCGAGTCTCTTGCCTCCACCTCCTAAGTAGCTGGGACTACAGGCGCCCACCACAACGCCCAGCTGTTTTTTTGTTGTTGTTGTTGCAGCTGTCATTGTTGTTTGGCGGGCTGGGCCTAGATTCGAACCCGCCAGCTCAGGTGTACGTGGCAGGTGCCTTAGCTCGTTGAGCCACAGGTGCCGAGCCGGCAATTAAATGTTTTGGCATTACCATTTTGCACTTGTTTGTGGACAAGTCACATAACTTTGTGTCTCAGTTTTATTTGGAAAGTGAGGATATTAATAATTACATCTTGGAGTTATTTTAAGCATTAAATGAATTTATACATTTTAAGCATTGTTCAGTTATTATGGCTACATGATAACCCAGTCTAACAGTTAGTAGCTTAAAAAGGTAGCATTTATTTTGCTTATGAATGTGAGATGTGGGCAGGGCTTAGCAGGGTCAGCTTAGTTCTGCTCTACTTGGTAACAGCTTGAGGTGTAGCTTAAAGGCTGGGAACTAAAATCAGAAAGCTCACTGACTCATGTCATGTATCTGTCTCACATCTGGTCCCTGGGCTGGGGGGAAGACTCAGCAGCTGGGATTTCTCAAGCATCTCTCTCTCTCTCTAGCTCTATGTTCTTCACAGAATCTCCTCAGCATGGTGGGATAGTTTAGGACTCTTCCATGATAGTTTAGGACTCTTAGGTTGTATGTTTCAAGGAGCCAGGCTAAAACTATGTTGTCTTTTATAATTTAGCTGTGGAAGTTTGCAGTACAACTTCTGTAGTAGTCTCAGCTCTATTCAGATTGGAGAGGAGGTAACAGATGCCATTTATTACTAAGCATAGGAAGGAGGTAACACAGATTTCTAGTTTTAAGAAGAGTAAGGGCTCGGCGCCTGTGGCTCAGCAGGCTAAGGCGCCAGCCATGTACACCAGAGCTGGCAGGTTTGAATCCAACCCGGGCCCGCCAAACAACAATGACGGCTGCAACCAAAAAAAGTGGCTGGGTGTTGTGGCGGGCACCTGTAGTCCCAGCTACTTGGGAGGCGGAGGCAAGAGACTCGCTTGAGCCCAGGAATTAGAGGTTGCTGTGAGCTGTGATGCTACAGCGCTCTATCCAGGTGACAGCTTGAGGCTCTGTCTCAAAAAAAAAAAAAAAAAAAAAAAGAAGAGTAAGATGGCCTTTTTTTCAAAAGTGGCCATGTTCTCAGCGCCCATAGCACAGTGGTTAAGGCGCTGGCCACATGCACTGAGGCTGGTGGGTCCACATGCACTGAGGCTGGCCCGGGCCAGCTAAAAAGAAAAAAACAACAATGACAACTGCAATTACAAATAGCTAGGCGTTGTGGCAGGCGCCTGTAGTCCTAGCTACTTGGGGGGCTGAGGCACTTGAGCCCAAATGTCGGAGGTTGCTGTGAGCTGTGATGTCACACACTCTACTGAGGGTGACATACTGAGAGTCAGTCTCAAAAAAAAAAAAAAAAAAGCAAATGTGGTCATGTTTGGATTTTTTCCTTTTTTTGAGATAGCAAATTTTATTTATTTATTTATTGAGACAGAGTATGTGGCTGGCACCCTAGCTGCTGAGCTGCAGGCTCCGAGCCAATTTTTTTTTTTTGAGACAGAGTCTTACCATGTCATCCTTGGTAGAGTGCCATGGTGTCTCAGCTCACAGCAACCTGACACTTTGCCTTAAGTGATTCTCCTGCCTCAGCCTCCCAAGTAGCTGGGACCACAGACTTTTGCCACAACGCCTGGTTACTTTTTTTTGTTGCAGTTGTCATTGTCGTTTAGCTGGCCTGGGCTGGGTTTGAACCCGTCAGCCTTGGTGCATGTGGCCGACACCATAACCACTGTGTACGACCACTGTAACCACTGTGTATGGCCATTGAGCCACCTGTCCCCAACCTCCTGCCAGACAAAGTCTCACTTTCTCGTCCTCAGGAGGGTGCTGTAGCGTCATAGCTCACAGCAGCCTCAAACTCTTGGGCTCGAGCAATTCTCTTTTTTTTTTTTTTTGAGACAGAGCCTCAAGCTGTCACCCTGGATAGAGTGCTGTGGCATCACAGCTCACAGCAACCTCCAATTCTTGGGCTCAAGTGAGTCTCTTGCCTCTGCCTCCCAAGTTGCTGGGACCACAGGTGCCCACCATAAGGCCTGGCCATTTTTTGGTTGCAGCCGTCATTGTTGTTTGGCGGGTCCAGGCTGGATTTGAACCTGCCAGCTCAGGTGTACGTGGCTGGCGCCTTAGCCCATTGAGCCACAGGCGCTGAGCTCTCGAGCGATTCTCTTGCCTAAGCCTCCAAAGTAGCTGGGACTAACAGGCATCTGCCACAAACTCCCAGCTATTTTTAGAGATGGGAGTCTTGCTCTTGCTCAGGTTGGTCTCAAACCTGTGAGCTCAGGCAGTCCACCTGCCTTAGCCTCCCAGAATGGTGGCATTATAGGCCTGAGCTGCTGTGCCTGGCCAAGAGACAGCATCTTGCTCTGTCACTCCTGCAGTGTGTGATCATAGCTTACTAAACCTTGACCTCCTGAGCTCAAGTGATCTTTGGCTTTATCCTCCAGAGTAGGTGGGACTATAGGCACCTGCTACCTACCATGCCTAGCTAATTTTTTTTTTTTCTGACCTTGGTGATCACATTTATTGGAAATGTTAGAGAAAAATAAAAATGACATTTAGCTTAAGGAGTTGTGTGTTATCTACAAATTAACTCATTTCAGGAGTGGAAGAATCCTTGGTCACTTCTTAATATAGAAATGTACGCAGGTTTCTTCTTTGAATGTCTTGCACATTTAAAGCGGCAATTGGACAAAGTCTCCTTGATGATAAATTCTTTACATCAGCCAACTCTCAATGGAGGGGCAACCAGGACAACGCCATCTCCTCGGACAAAAAGCATTGGAATATTCCGTTTTGTTGATTTATACATCTCTTCATATGTTTCTTCATCAATTTCTATAGTAGTCACAGTTTCTTCCACGTCTCCCCATATCATATTTAAATGTTGATCATAAGCATGTAATCTGCCCCGAAGCTCTCGGCCATTTCTCATTTTCACATAAATTCGCTCCTCCAGGCTGAGCCTGATAAGATCCAGAGGCTCCTCTACAGTGTTGGTGGTTTGTTGCTGGTCCACGTCGCCCGCCATGTCTCAGACCCTGCCGTCACATGCATTCTTAGTGCAAACGTCGGGAGGAGCACGAGAAGCGCCCGGGTGCGTCAGCTTCTCAGAGTTCTTTAAGGGGTGCTCAGAGAGGTGGAAGTCTATGTCTGCTAAAGAGAAAGGAAAATTTGAAGATATGGCAAAGGCGGACAAGGCCCGTTATGTAAGAGAAATGAAAACCTATATCCCCCCTAACGGGGAAACAGAAAAGAAGTTCAAGGATCCTGATGCACCCAAGAGGCCTCCTTCGGCCTTTTTCTTGTTCTGTTCTGAGTATCGCCCCCAAATCAAAGGAGAACATCCGCTCTATGCATTGGTGATGTTGCAAAGAAGCTGGGAGAGATGTGGAATAACACTGCTGCGGGTGACGAACAGCCTTGTGAAAAGAAGGCTGCAAAGTTGAAGGAAAAATACGAAAAGGATATTGCTGCAGACCCAGCTAAAGGAAAGCCTGATGCCGCAAAAAAGGGAGTCGTCAAGGCTGAAAAAAGGAAGAAAAAGAAGGAAGAGGATAAAGATGAAGAAGACGAGGATGAAGAAGATGAAGATGAAGATGATGATGAATGAATAAGTTGGTTCTAGCGTAGTTTTTTTTCTTGTCTATAAAGCATTTAACCCCCCTGTACACAACTCACTCCTTTTAAAGAAAAAAATTGAAACGTAAGGCTGTGTAAGATTTGTTTTTAAACTGTACAGTGTCTTTTTTTGTGTAGTTAACACACTACCGAATGTGTCTTTAGATAGCCCTGTCCTGATGGTATTTTCAATAGCCACTAACCTTACCTGGTACAGTATGGGGGTGTGGTACATTGGCATGGAAATTTAAAGCAGGTTCTTGGTGCGTAGCACAAATTAGTTATATATGGGGATGCTAGTTTTTTCATCTTCAGTTGTCTCTGTTGCAGCTTATACAAAATAATTGTTGTTCTGTTAACTGAATACTACTCTGTAATTGCAAAACAAAGTTGCAGCTGTTTTGTTGACATTCTGAATGCTTCTAAGTAAATACAATTTTTTAATTAAAAAAATAGAGTCATGTACACAGAATGAGGGAAAGACTAAAAATTAGTCAACTGGGTTTCCATTTTTGGCAATATTTTGGACTAGATAATCAAAAAACCTTCCCAATAATAATCATCTAGAGATGCTGGATACACTTATAACAAATACACTTTTATTTTTATTTGTTTATTTATTTATTTTGAGACAGAGTCTCACTTTGTCACCCTAGGTAGAGTGCCATGGCATCATAGCTCACAGCAACCTCAAACTCTTGGGCTTAAGCGATTCTCTTGCCTCAGCCTCCCAAGTAGCTGGAACTATAGGCACCTGCCACAACATGTGGCTATTTTTTTTAGAGACAGAGGTCTCGCTCTTAACTCAGGCTGGTCTCGAACTCGTGAGTTCAGGCAGCCCATCCAGCTCGGCCTCCCAAATGCTGGGATGATAGGTGTGAGTCATGTTGCCTGGCCTAAACACACTTTTAAATGCCAGAAAAATGGAGATAATTCCCAGGAGTCAGGAAAAAAAGGTGTAAACACCAGGGTAGAAAGGAAAACCCGAGTTTGCATGGAGGCAGAAGGAGGTTGAGATTCAAAGGTCCCAAAAGACAAGGGCTTTGGTGGAATTAGAACTACAACTTCTACACGAATGAGGACCCTCAAAAGAACTACCCCCTTTGGGAAAATGGGCAGAAACTTCATTGGGTGGATGAGCGAGGAAGCTAATGTTTCTTGCTTTGGGTTATGGGTGGAAAGAACTCCCCCTTTACATTTTTTTTTTCTTTTTTGTAGAGACAGAGTCTCACTTTATTGCCCTCAGTAGAGTGCCGTGGCGTCACACAGCTCACAATAACCTCCAACTCCTGGGCTTAGGCGATTCTCTTGCCTCAGCCTCCCTAGTAGCTGGAACTACAGGCGCCCGCCACAACGCCCAGCTATTTTTCTGTTTTTGCAGTTTAGCTGAGGCCGGCTTTGAACCCGCCACCTTTGGTATATGGGGCTGGTGCCCTACTCGATGAGCCACAGGCTCTGCCCCCCTTTAAACTTTTCACAGTAAGACTATACTCTCAGATATAAGATAAATCCTAGTAATCTAGTGTACAGCATGGCTGGTAATGGATATGTTAATTTGACAGTGATAATCATTTGGTAATGTATACGTAAATCATAATGCTGTACCTCTTGAACTTTTTGTCAGTTAAATATTTTAAAATAAAAATACAACTATACTCACATAGGTTTGAGATTCATATTTATACTATGGGACTCCTTAAGCCAAGAAATTAACTAAAAATGAACTCTGGAGTGAGGAAGCTTCATTCTAGATGTATAGTATTCTCATTGATAAAGATATACTCAAAGTTACAAAACACACAAGGAAACACTCCACCATGAGCAAGAGACAGCAGACAATAAACTACAAGATCAGATCCCAATTACTTTGGATAATTAGATTATTAACGACTTATTTACAATAAATTGGTTGACAATGGTTAAATAAGTGATTAAACATGAGAAAACAATGGCTCTTAAAATTAAAGAAGGCACTTTTAGGAAAAGAAACTAGGACACCTTTATTTCGGTAGGCAATTTGCCTCTCGCAGTTGTTATTGGAACCAAATATTCAACACGAGACTGCACCTACGTGCTTGTGTATTATCTAAAAGCAGCAAAATTTCCCAGTGAGTCATTCAACATCAGTGGCTCAGCAAAAAAATTATTGATGCCTGCATTTGTGCCACCCACTGTGACATATTGCCCTGGGGGACACTGAAGGTAAAAGGGACAAAACCTCCAGGGAGGAAGGGAGAGTTGCAGGCAAACCCACAGTGAGTAATTAATTACACAATGCATGTACTCAGGATGAAGGAACGTGAAGGAAGACCCAAAGGAAGTGATGTTTCGAGGGCGACTTGAAGATTAAGTAGAATTTGCCCTGTGGATGAGGGTGTAGAGGAAGCTGTCTAGGTACAGAAGAGAGTATGTTGGGAGGCCCAGATTCAAGACAAGTGGTGCATTGGAGCGTCTGAAAGAAGAGTAAGGTGGAATGAAGAGAACCCGTGAGAGCATGGGATGGGTGTGTGTAGACTGTCCCAGTGCAAGGCTTTGTAGGCCATATTCTGAAAATTCTTGTATGTTAAGTCAAGCAGTTTGGATTTAGAGCTATCCTGCGAGCAGTGGGAAATTTGCAATGGGAGAGATCATTGCACTGTGTTTTGAAAGATGATTGAGATGGTTTAATAAGAGAGAGACCTGCCACTCCTCCAGGTTGTTGTAACCAGTGCCTAAGCTGCTGAAGGAAGTTCCCACCTTGCATGTTTTTTGAGAAAATTACTTGCAACAATTTTGATAAGCATTAATAGGTGGATGACGGAATTAAGAAGAAGTGTGCTTGGAACTAGATCCACTGTGTGTTCCTAAGTGGAAAAACAATCATAGGAATAAAATGCAGACCAGGTGCAGTGGTTTTCACCTTTAATGCCAATGATTTGGAGGCTTGAGGCCAGGAATTCAAGACCAGCCTGGGCAATGCAGCAAGACCTCATCTCTATAAAAACATAAAAATAAAAAAAGTAGCCAGGCATGGTGGTATATGCTGTAGTCTCAGCTACTTGGGAGGCTGAAGCAGGAGGAGCCCAGGAATTCGAGGCTGCAACGAGCTTCGATTGTGCCATTGCAGTGCAGCCTAGGTGACAGAGAGAGACCCTGTCTCTAAAAAAATTAAAATAAAAAGAATAGTATGGTGAGTATGCTTCTCCTATTGTTTAAAAATGGAAACAAAACCCTAACATCACTCCTGTATGTGTTTATGCATAGTTAAAAAATTAATATGAAAAAATCTGTGAGAGCTTCCAGCATCATCTTCTTATTCTTTAGGTTCCTATGGGGGGTAGTTGGAGGAAGCAATAGCAGTGGTCCTTCCTGCTTCCAAATTCTTCACTGTTTGCCTCAAATGATGAAAAAGAAGAGAAATAAAAAATTATTCCAAGGTCATAATCGGGATCCCCTCATTTGAAAGAAAGCTCCCTGGAATTAAACCACAGCTTTGATTTCTCTTAAAATTTCCTCAGTGCCTGACACTAAATATGCAGTAAAAATTGATTGGATGCAAGAATGAAAATATGGGAATTGGGGAATGTCCAAGGGATTGTGGGGAAACTGGCAAAAGACTACTTTTTTGGAAATTCAACAAATATTTATTGAACCTTTGTCCAGTGCCACCTAGGGTGATGGCTGGTGGCTGTGTTTAATAGCCTAAAGACAAAGGCAGGAGGAAGGCAGACCAGGGTTTGAATTAGGACTCTGCCATTTACTAGCTATTTAACTGAATGTTACCAAACTGGGGGCTGCTTGTCTGGTACAGCAAAGCCAGAAACTAAAAGTGAGAGTTGCAGCAGGAGAAAAAGGCATCTTTATTGCCTGGGACTACACGGAAAGGATTATCAGCTAATGCTTAAGATCCAAACTCTCTGATGGCTTACAAGCAAGAATTTGGGGGCTCAAGCAATTCTCTGCCTCAGCCTCCTAAGTAGATGGGACTATAGGTATGCTCCACCATGCCCAACTAATTTTTCTATTTTTTGTAGAGATGGGATCTCCCTCTTGCCCAGGCTGGTCTTGAACTCCTAGCCTCAAGCGATCCTCCTGCTGCAGCCTCCCAAAGTGCTAGGATTATAGACATGAACCACTGTGCTCAGTCGAGGGATTTTAAAGGTACATTTCAGGAAAGCAGAAGTTGAAATCAGTACATAGAGGTTAAACACTTGCCTGGCCCTGAAGTAGGAGGCTATGGGTCATAGGTGAATTCAGGGATTCTTAGATTAGTGCAAAGGGATATTAAGATAGGGAAGACTCTCTCCAGGTTCCTCTGGAGGAATTTAGAACAAAGAGCAATAGTCAGAGTTTAATTCCTTAGTTCCCCCTTATCTGCATTTTCCATTTGTGAGAGTTACTGAAAAACAATTTTAAGGCCAGGTGCAATGGCTCACACCTGTAATCCTAGCACTCTTGGAAGCTAAGGCAGGCGGATGGTTTAAGCTCAGGAGTTTGAGATCAATCTGAGCAAGAGTGAGACCCCATCTCTACTAAAAAAAAAAAAAAATTCTGAGGCATGAGGATGGCTTGAGCCCAAGAGTTTGTGCCTACTGTGAGCTATGATGCTGGGGCAGTTACCCAGGACAATAGGGCGAGACTCTGTCTAAAAATAACAAAACAAGGCGGCACCTGTGGCTCATGGAGTAGGGCACCGGCCCCATATACTGAAGGTGGCGGGTTCAAACCCGGCCTCAGCCGAACTTCAAAACAGAAAAATAGCCGGGCGTTGTGGCGGGTGCCTGTAGTCCCAGGTACTCGGGAGGCTGAGGCAAGAGAATCGTCTAAGCCTAGGAGTTGGAGGTTTCTGTGAGCTGTGTGACAACACAGCACTCTACTGAGGGCGATAAAGTGAGACTCTGTCTCTACCAAAACAAAACAAAAAAATCCCTCATAATTTAGTTTCCCTAGGGAACCAAAGTACTTTGTGAGTCTGGGGTGCTCGGAGGGCCATTGTTATATTTATTTATTTATTTTTAGGGCCATTGTTATTAAGTGTCATTAAGAGTTTTGTGTGGGTGTGTGAAACAGAGCCTCATTCTGTCACCCTGGGTAGAATGCTGTGGTGTCATAGCTCACAGCAGCCTCAATCTCTTGGGCTCAGACCAGCCTCTTACCTCAGCCTCCCAAGTAGCTGGTTCTACGGGCACTTGCCACAATGCCTGGCTAATATTTCTATTTTCAGTAGAGACGGGGTCTCACCCTTGCTCAGGCTGATCTCCAACTCCTGAGCTCAAGCAGTGCTCCCAGAGTGCTGGGATTACAGGCCAAAATCCCAGACGAGTGTTATTTCATCTTCTTGCTCATCCTGTTGCCTATTCACTTTTCATGTCTACCTCGGTACCTGGAATTTCCCCCAAGGGAAGATTTTCCTCTATTTCCATGCTTGGGAGGACCCAGCAGACCCCTCAGAGGGGTCTCTGCTCAGTCTCACAAAAGAAAGTCACTTAACCGCTCAGGGCTTCAGGTTCCTCATCTGCAAAATAAGGATCCTAACAGCAGTAGCTCTCTCAGAGAGTTGTTGAGAGAAATAAAATTCATGTCTAGCGTGGAATGCAGCGCTCAGGACAGAGGAAACTCTCAAACACAAGAGACAAGATTGTAGACAAAGGAGGAATCGCATTCTGCATATCTGGTTGGTGCTACCTCTCACCTGTCACTCTAGAATATCTCTTTGGTAATTTTGTTTGTAAAATAATACATAGATCTCCAAAGAAGCCCTCACACCTCATCCCCATAAATGTAAATGTGTTACCTTACATGGCACAAGGAACTTTGCAGATGTGATTAAGGATCTCGAGGTGTGGGGACAATCCGAGATTATCCTGGTGGGTCCAGTGTCATCACAAGGTTCAGAGAAGGTCATGTGATGATGGAAGTGGAGGTCACAGTGATGTTATTGCTGCCTAGGGGGTCACTGGGTGAGAAATAGCTCTAGCCAAGAAAGAGCCTCTAGAACTGTAGTTCTCAACCTTCCCAATGCTGCAGCCCTTTAATACAGTACCTACAGCTGCTCTAGAAGGTAGGAGGAAGATAAAGACATGGCTTCTCCTCTGGGGCCTCCAGAAGTAATTTAGCCCTCAACACCTTGACTTTAGCCCAGGGAGAAGATGTTGAACTTCTGACCTTCAGAATTGTAAGAGAATAAATCTGTGTTTTAAACTGCTACATTTGAGCTAATTTGTTACAGCAGCAATAGGAAACTCATACAGTCATGGGAAGATGCACTTCACAGTAACTATTCAAGGAAGGACTTGCTGTCTAGCTGCAGAGTGTGAGGGGGAGAGGGGCTCCAATCTCAGCTCTTTCAGGGGTTGGAGTTGGCCATAGAGAGCTGCCTCAGCACAAGTCGTGTCCTCTCTGGGGCAGTTCACGCCTAGAGATCCAGGAGGGGATGTGATGGAGATATATAAGCTTTCCACTTTGGCCCAGCTCAGACAACTTGGACAGGGATTAGTGTAGAGCTTCCTATTTGTTTGAGCATTTGTCGGGCTTGCATCATAGTCGGACTTTTTCCTCTGCTCCATTCTGTGTCTGCCCTCTTCCTTACACAGGTGTTGCTTCCTAACTCCTGCAAAACCTACCTGCAACAGAAACCTATCTTGAAGCGGGGAACAGTGCCTCTAACTGTCAGAATTTTAAGGAACTTTTGAAACCTTTAAAATTTCATTAAAAATGAAGACTATAAGTATAGGAGGACCTCTGTGAGTTGACTACCCACTGGACTGTACAAACTCATCAACATGCAGAGGTGGTCAATGTAAGGAACTAGGCCTCCTGTGCTGATATGTACATGTGGTGCATGTCCAGTCTGTGAAAACTAGGTCGATTGAAGGAGGTGGTCAACTATGGAGGTTCTACTGTATTTTATTCCTAATCCTTTTACCAGCCAGCACATTTCACCACTCTTCTATCCCTTTCTTAAAAATAAAATAGAAATAGGCTTGGAACTGGTAGCTCAGCGGCTAGGATGCCAGCCACATAACACTGGAGCTAGCAGGTTCGAACCTAGCCTGGGCCTGCCAAACAACAATTACAACTGCAACCAAAAATTAGTTGGGCATTGTGGCTGACACCTGTAGTCCCAGCTACTTGGGAGGCTGAGGCAAGAGAATTGCTTAAACCCAAGAGTTGGAGTTTGCTGTGAGCTGTGACACCACAGCACCCTATCGAGGGTGACATAGTGAGACTCTTGTCTCAAAAATAAATAAATAAAATAAAACAGAAATAAAGGCAAGAATCTGATTTAAAATTAGGGGCTCCAGATCCTGCCCATTTATTTTTTTTGAGACAGAGTTTCACTTTATTACCCCAGGTAGAGTGCCCTAGCATCATAGCTCACAGCAACCTCTAACTCTTGGGCTTAAGTGATTGTCTTGCCTCAGCTAGGACTACAGGCTCCTGCCACAATGCCTGGCTATTTTTAGAGATGGAAGACTCAGCTCTAGCTCAGGTTGGTCTTGAACTCGTGAGCTCAGGCAATCTGTCCAGCTCGGCATCCCAGAGTGCTAGGATTATAGGTGTGAGTCACCGTGCCTGGCCCCTATCCATTTATTTTTTTTATTTTTATTTTTTCAGTTGGAGAAAAAGACATACAAATTTATTTAACATATATACATGGGAGCTTCCAGAATGAAGACCCCCAAATACAGAAGTTGTTCATTTTTATGCTCAGGTGCAATGAGATATGAACAGCCATGCAGAAATACAATTGGATAAAAAGAGAATGATTAGATGCTAATAGACTGGGTGGGAAACCCAGCAAGGCCTCTGTGTCCAGGGTCTTTCTGGTCTCTCTGAGAAGCATTTCATCCTTTCGGGTATGGGGCAGGCCCTCTCTGGAATGGGAGTCTATACCTTAACAGTTAAGCAAGGTAGGTTGGGTAATTTCTTTCTTTCTTTTTTTTAAAAATAATTTTATTAAATCATAATTGTGTACATTGGTGCAATCATAGGGCAGTATGTGCTTCATATACAATCAGAAATATTTTGATCATACTGTTAGAGATAGCCTTCATGGCATTTTCTTGATCACTATATAAAGACATTGATACTCTACCTTTAATAAGTTTCACCTGTACCCTTCTAAGATGCACCATAGGTGTGATCCCACTAATTATCCTCCCTCCACCCATCCTCCCCCTCCCCTCCCCTCCCCTCCCTTTTCCTTTTCCCTGTATTCTTGTGCTATAATTGGGTTTTAGCCTTCATGTGAAAGCTATAAATTAGCTTCATATTAGGGCTGAGTACATTGAATACTTTTTC
>CAUYON010018638.1:0-13852 GCA_963573935.1 Arctocebus calabarensis
AAACCAGCCGGGGCCGCCAAACAACAATGACGGCTGCAACCAAAAAAATGGCCAGGCGTTGAGGTGGGCACCTGTAGTCCCAGCTACTTGGGAGGCGGAGGCAAGAGACTCGCTTGAGCCCAGGAATTGGAGGTTGCTGTGGCTGTGATGCCACAGCACTCTATCCAGGGTGACAGCTTGAGGCTCTGTCTCAAGGAAAGAAAAAAAAAAGAAAGTAGTCACTCCCTATACCCCACTCTCAACTATCAATCTACTCTCTGTCTCTGTGGACTTGTCTATTCTGAACTTTCATACAAATGTAATAATAAAATATGTGGTTATCTATGCCTTCTTTTACCTACCATATATTTTGCAAGTTTATACCTGTGTTTTAGTGTGTATCAGTACCTCATACAATTTTATGGCCAAATAATATTCCATTATATGTAAATACCATTTTTTATTTGTTTCCTGATGGATGTTTGGGTTATTTGCATTTTTTTGGTTATTATGAATGATGTTGCTATGAACATTCTCTCTCTCTCTCTTTTTTTTTTTCTTTCTGAGACAAAGCCTCACTCTGTCACCCTGGGTAAAGTGCCCTGTCATCATAGCTCAGAGCAACCTCAAACTCTTGGGCTTGAGTAATTCTCTTGTCTTAGCCTCCCAAAGAGCTGGGACTATAGGCGCCAGACAAAATGCCCGGCTAGTTTTAGTAGAAATGGGGTCTCACTCTTGTTTAGGCTGTTCTCAAACTCCTGAGCTCAAGAAATCCATCAGTTTCAGCCTCCCAGAGTGCTAGGATTATAGACATGAGCCACCGTGACTGGCCTGAACATTCTTATACAAGTTTTTGTGTGAACTTCATTTCTCTTGGGGAATATGCCTAGGAGTACAACTGCTAGGTCATATGGTAATTCTTACATTTAACTTTTTGAAAATCTGCCGTACTGCTTTCTGCAATGACTGTATCATTGTACATTCCCACAAGCAAAAGTATAAGGTGGGACATATGAGCAGTGTATTTTTCCACACATTGGGAATCATAAGACATATCAACACCATGTGCTCTCTGATATAACATGCCTAGAAAAATATGTCACCTTGGCCAGGTATGGTGGCTCACGCCTATAATCCTAGCACTCTGGGAGGCAAAGGCAGGTGGATTGCCTGATCATAGGAGTTTATGACCAGCCTGAGCAAGAACGAGACCCAGTCTCTAAAAAATAGCTGAGTGTTGTGGTGGGTGCCTGTAATCCCAGCTACTTGGGAGGCTGAAGCAAGAAGATTGCTTGAACCCAAGAGTATGAGGTTGCTGTGAGCTATGATGCCATAGTACTCTACTGAGGGTGACAATGTGAGACTCGGTCTCAAAAAAAAAATTATCTTTGTGGTAGTCTTCTCCAAAACTGATAAACTTGGTGTAACCATGAGTTATCAGACAAACCCCAATTGAGGGGCCTTTTACAAAATACCCAACCAGTGCTCTTTGTCTCAACAAAAAAATAAAATAAAAATAAAGAAAACAGAGTCCCACCCTATCCCCTGAGCAGAGGTACAATGGCATCATAGCTCCCTGCAACTTTAGACTTGGGCTATGGGCATTCCACTGCCTCAGCCTCCGGAAGATGTTGGATTACAGACGCTTGCTGCAGTGCCCAGCTGGGTTTTTCATTTTTTTATGAGTCGGGATCTCACTCTTGCTCAGACAAGTCTCGAACTCCTGAACTTGAGCAATTCTCTCTCAGCCCACCACAGTGCTGGGATTACAGGCATGAGCCACCGCACCTGGCCCAACCAGTACTCTTTAAAAATGTAATTGTTATAAAAGACAAAGACACTGAGAAACTGCCAAAGATTGGAGGAGACTCAAGACATGAAACTAAATCTAATGTGGCGTCCTAGACTGAATCCTGAGCAAATTAAGGACATTAGTGAAAAACAGGTGAAATCCAAAGTCTGTAGTTTAGTTAACAGCATTTTACCAATGTTAACTGCTTAGTTTTGATAATTGTACCATAGTCACATAAGATGTAACATTAGTGAAAGTTCAGTAAATGATATATGGGAACTTCATGTACTATTTCTGCAATTCTTTTGTAAGTCTGAATTATTTCAAAGCAAAAAGTTTTTAACCTGCGAGGTAGGGGTCTTGGTGTGTGACACACCTTTTGGGGGCAAAACACAAGTATAAGAGGGATTTTTACCTAACAAATGCAATCAGTGTAACTTGGTTTCTTGTACCCTCAATGAATCCCCAACAATTAAAAAAAAAAGTTTTTCAACTATTCTGATACTGTAAGTCTGGTAAAAGCCCTAGATTTTGCCTAATAAATTCCCAGGAGAGGCTGATGCTGCTGGTCCATACGCCCCATTTCAAGTAGTGAGAGTTTAAACCAGTGGTTCCCAAACTTAACTTTGCATTGGAGTAATCTGGAGGGTCTTACTCCCAAGGTTTCTGATTCAGTAGTTCTAGGAACTCAAGAATTTGCATTTCTTTCTTTCTTTCTTTTTCTTTTCTTTTTTTGAGAGAGTCTTATTCTGCTGCCCTCAGTAGAGAGCCATGGCATCATAGCTCGCATCAACCTCAAACTCTTGGGCTTAAGCAATACTCTTGCCTCAGTCTCCAGAGTAGCTAGGACTATAGGCACCTGCCTCGATGCCTGGCTGGTTTTTCTACTTGTAATAGAGACAGGCTCTCGCTCTTGCTCAGGCTAGTCTTGAACTCCTGAGCTCAAGCAATCCTCCCACAGTGGTAGATTAGAAGGGTAAGCCACCACAACCAGCCAAGAATTTGCATTTCTAACAACTTCCTGGGTGATGGTCATGTTGCTGATGTTGCTAACAAGCTAAGAATGGTTTTTACATTTTTCAAAGGTTGTAAAAAAAAATTAAAAGATATGAATATGCAACAGAGACTATCTGTGGTCTTTGAAACCTAAAATATTTACAGAAAATAGTTGCTTGCTACTCAGAATGAAGCTTTTAAAAGATAGTAATGGGCTCGGCGCCTGTGGCTCAATGGGCTAAGGCGCCAGCCATGTACACCTGAGCTGTTGGGTTCGAATCCAGCCCGAGCCCGCCAAACAACAATGATGGCTCCAACCAAAAAATGGCCTGGCGGTGTGGCGGGCGCCTGTAGTCCCAGCTACTTGGGAGGCGGAGGCAAGAGACTTGCTTGAGCCCAGGAATTGGAGATTGCTGTGAGCTGTGATGCCACAGCACTCTATCCAGGGTGACAGCTTGAGGCTCTGTCTCAAAAAAAAAAAAAGATAGTAATGGCTGGCTCGGTGCCTGTGGCTCAAGCAGCTAAAGCGCCAGCCACATACACCTGAGCTGGTGGGTTCGAATCCAGCCTGGGGCCTGCCAAACAACAATGACAGCTGCAACCAAAAAATAGCTGGGCGTTGTGGTGGGCACCTACAGTCCCAGCCACTTGGGAGGTAGAAGCAGGAGAATCGCTTGAGCCCAGGAGTTGGAGGTTGCTGTGAGCTATGATGCCATGGCACTCTACCAAGGGTGACAGCTTGAGAATCTGTCTCAAAAAAAAAAAAAAGATAGTAGTGGCTAAACCTACCACTCAGAGATTCTTAATTAATTTGGCATGAGTTCTCACATCAATATTTGTATAAATGCTGCTTTTTAATTCTGATGTGTATTGAGAATTAATGTTTATAGACTATCTGCTTCCTTTAGAACAAAAAAAAAAAACTGCTCCTCAACCATCCTGGAGAGTTAGAGATGAGCCCAAACAAATGTCAAGGAGCATTTTTGCAACTTAAAACTTATTCCAAAAGGTTGAGCTATACTTCTGTGATTTTATCAAAACCCAAACATAAATTGGTATTTCTTCCTTTTATCTGTCCCCTCCCAAGTGAATATAAATGAGCACTGGATTATACAACAACAGTCTCAAAGAACCACAAGCAAACAAAGATATGTGAATGTAACTGTGGATGATGTTCTGAAAGAGAATGGCTAGTTCTGACATAGATGAACCAGAGGAGAGACCAAGATGAGATCTTCCCTGTGGGATGGCTGACAGGTAACAGGGTCAGGATACCAAAGAACTAAGGGAAGGAGGAAAAAAGGGGGACTGAGGAATCCACATGCTGTTGAGGTACCTAAAGAAATACCACAAAAAACTTTTATCTTCATCACGACCCCAACATTCTTTGGTTTCCTGTTTGAGCATAACTAGGGGTAGGAGTCCCTCTAGTAATCTGGGTGACACCTTCACACCTTTGCCTATCCCTCCTTTGCCAAGAAGTAGGCTTAGCTGGGGCTGCTTTCCTTGTCAAGGGTCTGAGAGCCTTACCTTAGCCCTTCCTGAGAAAGGCCTGTTTGTTCTCATACCTGTGCTCTCTTCAGCCTGGTTGAAGCCACAGATTTGACAGATGCTCTGAACCCACTTGTTCATGTCCTCCTCTGTCTCAGCCACCAGGTAAAAGGTGCGCTCACTGGTCTTGATGTCAAACACAAAACTATCCTGCAGCTCCTTTTTGTTAAAGGTCAGGCCTGCATCCACCTGCTCACAGAAGTTCAGGTTGATGATCCGCAGGGGCTTCTTGGAATGATCATTCTTGTAGTATTCCAAAACATCTGGGTCTCCGCTCATCCGGCCACTCCGCAGGATAAACCAGCGCTTCTTCCAAGCCTAAAATGCACCAAGGAGTAAGGAGAAAGAAAAGAAGTCATTAGTTATTTCAAAACTTTTAATAGATCTTCAGATATCAGAGGTTAGGGAAGAGGACTGTTGGACCTGCAGGCTGCACGTGGCTTGTCTTCCTTTCAGATTTCCCCAGAGTTTTCCCCACTTGGGCGTTTCGATTGCTTATGCCTTTAAGTTCCAAGCATCTTTTTCATTTTAAAAAGTTTTGAATTAATATAAGTGTATATACATACAATTAGATTACATTGTTTGCATCTTGAGGTTAGGGCCCTGTGTGGCCAAGAACTACTTGGCAAGTACTTACTGAAAATGATTTTCTTTTCATTCAATGAATATGTTAATTTGTTTAAACTAATAAATGCAATTTTAAAAGGTAAGTGAGCTTTCACAGTAGGAAGCAGAAAAGGAGGACGGCAAGAGGATTATAGAAAAAAATGAATAAGATAAAGACATGCAGTGGATTCTCTATGATGAGACTTTTTTTTACCATCTTGTTCCCTTCATTCTGATAAATGCAGTGACCATACAATAAATATTTATAAGGGGGCCTGAGAGCTTCAGCTGAAGGGTATCCCATGATGTGGAAATGAAAAATTACTATTGGATTACTGACACAAGAAGAATATGGGAATGTGAGTCCTGAATATGATAACAAACAGAGGGCTTTTCCAGGACTATTCTCATACACAATCTTGTACGAAAATTAACTCAAAATGGAATTATACAGGTCGAGCATGGTAGCTCACACCTGTATTCCTAGCACTCTGGGAGGCTGAGGCAGAAAGATTGCTTGAGGTCAAGCATACGTGTTTGAGGTTGCAGTGAGCTATAATGATGGCACAGCACTCTACCCAGGGTAGAGAGAGTACCCAGGGTGACAGTGTAAGACTCTGTCTCAAAAAAGACAAAAAAAAAAAAAAAAGAGAGAGAGAAAGAGAATTATAGATTTTTTTAAAGAGAGAAGGTCTTACTCTGGTGTCTAGATTGGAGCACAGTGGTGTGACCATAGCGCACTACAATGTCAAACATGAGTAGCTGGGACTGCAAGGGCACACTGCCATGAGCTATTATGTTTTTAAATTATTTTTTGTGGAGATGGGGTCTTATGTTGTGCAGGTTGGTTTTCAACTCCTGATCTCAAGCAACCATTCCACCTTGGCCACCCAAAGTGCTGAGATTACTGACATGAGTCACCATACCTGGTCTGAAATCACAGCCTTAAATGTAAAATACAAAGAGAAGCCAGCAACCTATATAAACATGTGACCGAATGGGGTTTATTCCAAGAAATAAGGCTGATTCAGTATTTAAAAATCAATGTAATCTACTACATTAACAGACTAAAGAAGAAAAAAAATCACATGGTTATGCCATTCAACAACAGAAACAATTGGCAAAATTCAACATTCATTATAAAAACTCAAAAAAACAGAAATAGAGAACTTTTTCAACTTAAGAACATCAATAAAAGACCAGTATCCAAAGTTATACTTAGTTTTGAAAGAATGCATGCTCTCCCATTAAGATCAGGAGTAAGGTAAGGATATCTATTCTTATTGTTCTTATTCAACATATTGCTGGAAGTTCTAGTTAGAGAAACAAAGCAAGAAACATACATAAAAGGCAGATTAGAAAGTAAAAAAAAAAATCTGTCCCCTTATTTGCAGATGACACGATTATATTTATATAAAATCCAAGGAACGGGAAAAAACTCCTGGGATTAAAAAGTGAGTCTACCAAGGTCACAAGATACAAGACAAATGCACAAAATCAGTTTACTTCTACATTCTAGAAATGAACATGTGGGAACAGAAAATAAAAGTACAATGGCATTTATAATCACTTTTATTTTATCTACTTATTTATTTATTTACTAGAAACAGAGTCTTACTTTGTGGCCCTCAGTAGAGTGCCATGGCATCTACAGCTCACGGTAAACTCTCCAGCTCTTGGACTTAGGATATTCTCTTGCCTCAGCCTCCAGGTACAGGAGCCTGCCACAATGCACAGCTATATATTTTTTGTTGTTGCAGTTTGGCTGGGGCTGGGTTTGCACCCTCCACCCTCTGTATATGGGACTGGTGCCCTACTCACTGAGCCAGACATTGCCCCATAATCACTTTTAAAGACTGAAAAGGTATACAAGTCTAAGAAAACATATACAGAAAAATAGAGACATCTATGGCTAAATACTCTCTGATTAGACAGCCCTTGGATACATGCTGAAAACTACACAATGCTGATGCAAGAAATCAAAGAAGACATACCATGTTCATGGATTGAAAAACGCAACATAGCACATCCCTCCAAACAGATACATAGATTCAGTATCATTCCTATCATCTCAGCAAGAATTTTTGTAGATGTAGATAAGCCTGTTCTACAATGTATATGAAAGGCAAAGGAAGCACAACAGCAGACTTGAATCTGAGGAAGAATAAAACAGGAGCAATCAGACTACTAAATTTCAAGACATATTGCATGGTTATAGTAATTAAGATTGTATGGTAATAGATGCTCAGAACAATGAAATAGATGGCTTTGTTGCCTTTTGGCTAAGATCAGGTGTAAAACAATGGAACATATGAGAAAACACAGAAATATGCCCAACTGACTTTTGACAAAAGTGTAAAAGCAATTCAATGGAAAGAAGACATCCTTTTTAAGAAATGGTACTGAATCTATGGGGGATTGAAGACCTCCACCTAAGTCTCACACTTTATACAAAAACTAACTCAAAATGAATCATGAACTTAAATGTAAAATGCTACTGAAAGGCATTTAGGAAAAAAGTTGGCAATCTCTGGGATCTAGATTTGGGTCCTTCTCAAGACAAATCAATTTGCTCCTTCTATAATATTTAGTAAAAATAAGCCAAATGCTTTGGGGGATAAAGAAGAGAGGCCAGACTGAAATACTCCTTTCAAAGTAAGTTACAATAGTGACACTATTGAAAGAAGACAAGGCATTAATACATATGCCTAAAATAAGAAGATTTTTATAAATACTATAAAAGAAATATAATATGCTATTAGACCACTGAAGCAGGGAATCAAACTATTGGTGGTGATGTGAAAAATAAATATGAACAATGAGGAGCGTATAGTTTGATAAATGATTTTGGAAAGGAAGGAGAAAGGGACTTTTTTTATAGCACAGTATGACTAAGGCCTGGCCATAGAAAAGGTAAGACAGGTTCAGAGAATGTGGAATAGCCTCTGTTAAATGTGGAAAAGAAGAGAGTTTGGAGGACCTGAAAAACCTTGAATACCACCCTAATTAGTTTCATCTTTCTTTTACTGGTAATGGGGAGCCACTGAAGAGTACAGATCAGCAGAGAAATGTTAACTGGTCCTGTGCTCTTATATGGTAGAGCAGGGAAGATGAACCAGAGAAAGAAAAACTATTTAGTAGGAAGCTGTTGCCATAATCTGTGATAGTGAGAAGAGATGGCGATCTAAGTTAAGATAATAATAAAGAGGACAAAGACAAGACAAGAGATGGCAATCTCAATTAAGATAATAATAAAGAAGACAAAGTAAGTCACTTTACTTAACAAAAGGGCTTAGAGAAGTATATGGCATAGGGCCTACTATAAAGAAAGCTGAAACAGAGTTAGGATTTGTGTGTAGGCGCAAGGGCATGCCACCACCTTCTATGATGAAATACAAGTGACTGTTTTCCTTTTGTACCCAAATCCAGTCAGAAAACAAACCATTTCATAATCAGCCAGACCACAGATAAAAAGTGGGTACATATGACCCAGAAGTTGCATCACTGCTAGCTGTTGAGCAAGAGCACATGTCACATGAATTCTCTGTCCTTTAGGTCAGATCCCCAGGTCTTCAAGCATGTAGAGCAAGGCCATGACTTCCTCTCACTGCTTTTGGCATCCAGAAAACTTAGGTGGGCCTCGATTTAGCTTTGAAATGGCCAGAATGTCATGTCCCATTGTGGTTGTGATGAGGGACTAGAAATTCATCATGTCAGGATTCAGTGAGATTCTGTCTGTGGAGTCATGATTGTAGTATTCAGATACAGTGAAGGGCAATTTGATTTATTTTGGGTAGCTCAACATAATAAAGTTGGGTGGGCATGGAGGGGCATGGTAAGGAAAAGCAGACTGTAGAGGGGTTCAAACAGTGGACCAACAGATAGACAAGACACTAAGGTCTTTTCCAACCTTGAGAGATTATGTATCTTTAACCAAGAAAACATGATACAGTAGCACCTCATTTAATCATATTAGTCAGATTCTTGGAACAGAGGGATGTGTTCTTCTGAATAATCAAGTATTAACTAGAACCCCCTTGAAAATTGAAAACATTTGTAAAACTCCAGAATCTTCTGCTCTGCCTTAGGTAACATACCAAAGATAACATGAACTCTTCTTTCATGACTAATGACTTCTGAGAGTCTCCAGTCATCTTTCCTCATATCAAATCTCATATGCCTTGTGACTAGTAGAAGGGGTAAGACGTTTCTTGGAAGAGGGTTTTGCATAACTCTTAGAAATGGGTGTGTCCTTTTAACTTCTCTCTTTCTGATTAGGGTAAAGCCCAAAACTGCCAATAAACCTGGAGACCCCTGTCAAGAGAGGATTATAGTAGATCTGAGTCTAACTGAAGTTATTAGATGATATCAATAAATTGCATCTATTAGTCAGTCAGGTGTAAAAAGAGCATATACTTGCTTCTTCAAAAAACTGTGCTGGCAGGGCGTGGTGCTCATACTGGTAATCCTAGCACTCTGGGAGGCCAAGGTGGTGCTTGAGCTCATAAGTTTGAGACCAGCCTGAGAAAGAAGAGTGAGACCCTGTTTCTACTAAAAACAGAAAAACTGAGGCAAGAGGACTGCCTGAGCACAAGAGTTGGAGGTTGCTGGGAGCTATGACACCATGGCATTCTACCCAGAGTGACAGCTTGAGACTCTGTTTAAAAAAAACCAAAAAAACAAAAACCAAAAAAACTATCTCTCTCTCTCTCTATCCTCTTAAGGGAAGTCCCAGGTGGTGATGTGGTTTGAGTTCCAGCTTCAACAATCACAGAGATAACAGGAGATGGCATCTAACTTCTGAGTTTATGATGTATGATTCCATCTACTGTATTCTAGCATGAAGTTCACGAGGCCAGATTTATGTCCCATAATAATAAACAGCAAACAACAAGAGTCCAGTGGGGTCATGTAATAGTCACATATTTCTAGAGAAACACTCCACAAGTGAGGAAGGGCTTTTTGCTATCGTTCTAGGAATCCTTCAGTTACTCTGGACTGTAGGGGCTTTACACTCTCTGAGGGAATTTTGCAAAGGGCATTTGCTGAGCTATTGCTCCATGCCATGTGCTTTCTATCCATCACTGCATTTAATCTTAAAACCAATGCTGTAAGATAAATATGATCTCTTTCATAGACGGGAAAATGAGGTTCATAGAGATTTACAGAGATTATAGCTCCAAATCTTGTTCAGTGGGTGAGTGCTGGGACCCAGAAAGAACCTGAGGTGAAGCGAAAGCAGATGAACTGCTGACCACACTTGAGAAACACTGGCTATAAAATTTCTGAATTCACAGTTAATGAATAGTGATGGCAGATGGCAATAGTGGGACAAGAATCTAGGTCTCAGCTCTCAGTTCAAAGTTATTTCCACTCATCAAATGCAAATCTCCTGAAAGAGGACAGTATATTTACTGTATTTAGCGTGACTTTTTTCATTCGAGTAGCACAGCTTCTGACTCCAAATGAACCTTGTTTGTTCTTAAGACACAGAATGCCCTTTATCTTACCACAAGCCTGTTACATTCTGAGATCATGGGTTTTGCATCTGCAGCATTTAGCACAGTACTTGATATAATAATCACTATGCACTATGTAACTCTTTTTTTTTCGAGGCAGTTTTAGTTTGTCACCCTCAGTAGAGTGCTGTGGTGTCACAGTTCATCACAACCTCAAACTCTTGGGCTCAAGCGATTCTCTTGCCTAAGCCTTCCAAGAAGCTGAGACTATAGGCGCCCACCACAATGCCCAGCTATTTTTAGAGATTGGGTCTTGCTCTTGCTCAGGTTGGTCTCGAACCAGTGAGCTCAGGTGATCCACACACCTCGGCCTCCCAGAGTGCTAGGATTACAGGTATGTGCCACTGAGCTCGGCCTCGTATAACTCCTCAATGAAAGTTATATCAAAGGAACAAAAGTTAAAGCAAAGAAACTTTTGGTAAAAGCAAACAAAACCTCTCAGTCAGATCACTTGTTAATGTAACCCCATCTCTATCCTGGTTGAGATACAGAGATATCATAAACACTAAAGAACATATGGAAAAATTCACATCCTTTATGCGAAGCTGACTCCAAATATAGGTTTCAGGGGGTAGAGCAAGGCAGCCTAGAGAGAGCCAACCAATGCCATCTCATCCTACAGGCCACAGTGATTGGTGCAGCAATGGGCACATGACTCAAACCAGCTCAACTCCAGGACCTCTGCTTGTGTTACCATACTGGGTTCTCTTTGTCACTAGATAGAAGGCTATGATGATATGAGCCTGAAATCCCAGGAACCACTGTGTGGAGCCTAAGAACAGCCAAACCAGAAAGAGTAGCCTTAAAAGATGGATCCTACTGAAACGTGAATTCTAAATTAAGGTGATCCTGAAGCCAGGTTTTTCCATTAGACTTTTGGGTTAAGTAACTCAAAAACCCTTTTTCTCATTTAAGGCCACTCAAGTCCCTGCCTAATCGGTACAGCCTTAAGGCATGTGTCCTATACTAAGACCCAGAACCAGTTTGCTACCATAAAAGTAACTCAGGGGTCCTTTCTAAGAGCCCTCATCATATTATTTAATTCACTCTCAGTTTCTTTCAGGTTCAATTTCTTTTCCATTACTATTTACTCCCTCCTACACAAGCCCTCTCCTCCCTCCTTTCCTTATACTTCCAATCATTCAACCAATAGTTATCAAGCTGGTTAATGCCAGATCCCTTAGGAACTCATGATTTATGTAAAGGATAGACAAACAGAGCCCTCAGGTAACTCAGTACACTGAAGTCAGTACTCTAATAACAGTATGAACTGAGGTTTCTGAGTGTTCACAGGAGAGAACTACTCTGCTTGTAAGAGTCAATGAAAGTTTTACAGCACAAGTGATACCTGGATAGGTCTTGAAGGACAGATTGAGTTTTGCTGGTTGAGGAAAAAATGCTGGAGGGAGAACTTTTTAAGCTAAGAGAATAATATGAGTGTAGTTGACTCTTGTTATTCCTGGTAGTTATGGTGAGTAAAATCAGCACAAACACCTAATTAGCCAGTCCTGAATCATTCCTCGAGGAGAAATACAGTTAGGATCCTGTGAGCCTCTGGTCCCATTTCTGTCAACCAGTCAATACATAACCAAGTTTTATGTGTGTTTCTGCTTAAAGACATCTTATTTAATATACATTGTTGATTTGTTAACATTGAACTTATGGCTAACAGGACTATACCTCATGCCTGAACACACTTATCTAACACATGTAATTTTCTCAGAAAGGCACACCACAGTCTTGTGCTTAAAAACACTAGATAGAACTTCAGCACCATGCTTGGGAATCACTTTAAACAGTGAAATCACTAACAAAAAGAACAAAACAGCTCGGCACCTATAGCTCAAGCGGTTAAAGCGCCAGCCACATACACCAGAGCTGGCGGGTTCAAATCTAGCCTGGGCCTGCCACACAACAATGACAATTACAACCAAAAAATAGCCGGGTGTTGTGGTGGGCACCTGTAGTCCCAGCTACTTGGGAGGCTGAGGCAAGAGAATTGCTTAAGCCCAAAACTCTGAGGTTGCTGTGAGCTGTGATGCCACAGCACTCTACCCAGGGCGATAGCTTGAGGCTCTATGTCAAAAAAAAAAAAAAAAAAAAAGGACAAAACTTGGAAATTCATAGGACCTGATTTACTATGAAAAAGACACTTATTTACAGAAGAAGACTGAAGAAGGCAGAGCACTGCCTTGTCCCACATCAGCTAGAAATGTATATGTCAGGTGACTTGAATTTTTCACTCTGCTATGCATGTACATGTCTATGTTTAATCACGAAGAGCATCTGTCTTGGTTTATTCAGGCTGTTAAAACAAAACATGTTAGACAGGTCATCTATAAACAACAGAAATTTATAGCTCACAGTTCTGGAGGCTGGGAAATTTAAGATCAAGGTCGTGGGCCAAGTGTGGTGGCTCATGCCTATACTCCTAGCACTCTGGGAAGCTGAAGTGGGAGGATCATTTAAGCTCAGTTTAAGACCAGCCTGAGCAGGAGCAAGATTCGGTCTCTACTACAAATAGAAAATAAGCTAGATGTTGTGGTGTCTGCCCGTAGTCCTAGTTACTCGGGAGGCTGAGGCAGGAAGATCGCTTGAACTCAGGAGTTTGAGGTTACTGTGAGCTAGGCTGACACCATGGTACACTAGCCTGGGCAAGAGAGTGAGAACCTGTCTCAAAAAGAAGAAAAAATCAAGGCACCTAGTCAGGTGGTGGTGGTGGCTCTTGTTGGTAACTTAGCACTCTGGGAGACTGAAGTGAAAGGACTGCTTAAGGCCAGGAGATTAAGATCAGCCTGAGCAAGAGTGAGACCCTGTCTCTAATAAAAATAGAAAAATTAGCTGAGTATGGTGGCACACGCCTCTAGTCTCAGATACTTGACAGGCTGAGGCAGAAGGATTGCTGGAGCCTAGGAGTTTAAGGTTGCAATGAGCTAGGCTGACACCATTGCATTCTAGAGCGACAGAGACTCTGTCTCAAAAAAAAAAAAAAGATCAAGGCACCAGCAGATGTAACATCTGGTGAAGGTCCTATTTATACAATAGGTGGTGCCTTCTTTGTATCCTCATCTAATCAAATGGGGCCAAGATTCTCCCCTTAAGCCTTTTGTACAAGGGCATGAATCTCATTCAAAGGAGCTCTGCTCACATGACCTACTTTTTTTTTTTCTGAAAATCCAGTTTATTTTCCATGTTGTAGACAGATCCAGTCAGTGTGATCAGTTTTTCTGCATGTGTAATAATTTATCAAAATAAGTTTTCCGACAAGACTCTTTTCCATCAACTCTGAAAATCCTGGTCTGACAACATATCCAAATAAAGCTCTTGAAAATCACCTCTTAAAATTTGGAAGAAAATGTGGCAAGTCTTTCCTGTAACATTTACTGTACTACAAATGGCTAAAGAGCAA